>JAWDJX010000070.1:0-93747 GCA_033117895.1 Extremus antarcticus | reverse complement strand
TAAAGGAGGAATAAGCGTTAGTAAAGGAGCTTAATAGCTACGTTTAGTATCTATTAGTAGAGTTTAAGGCCTTAATAATAACTTATAGTTACTAAAATAACTAGCTATTAACGCTATTAGCCTTAACTAGTAGCTTTAGTAACTCTAATAGTATACTAGTAATAAACTTCTTTAATAGCTACTAGTAACCTCTATAGTATAAGCTTTCTCCTTCTCCTTCTCGTACTCTATTACTAATAAAGCCTCTAAGCTTATAACTAACTAAAACTAAGCTAAACGAGCTTATAGACTAGCTATTTAAGTAGTTATAGAAGGAGACTAAATAGAAAGGACGAGGTAATAATATTACTACTATTAAGGTAGTAATAATTAGTAATAACTATAGCGTTAAGAATATAAAGAACGTAAAGGCTAGATACTAGTAGTAATATAGACTAAAGCTTAGTTAACTTAGTAAGTTTAAAAGAGATATTAAAAAGTAGTATTATAAGTAGAAGCGACGTTAAGATATTATATACGTAAGCTACTTAAGAATAATTACTATACCTCTACGTTAATTAGCTATATAGCTACTTAGAATAACTACTAAGACTAAGTATTCTCTACGTACTTACGTATAGATAATCCTTTTCGTATTTAAGCTTATAATATCTATACTAGTAACGTTAGTATAAAAAGCTAGCGTTAAAGAGGCTTAACTTTACGGCTATATTAAATAATAACTACTTACTATATAGATATTATAAGATATAGCGTAGTAAGAGGAGAATATATATAATAATACTACTTAATATTATAACGATTAGTTCGTTAGTTATTATTCTATAGTAAATAGGATATATTATTCTTCTAAAGCTTTAATACTAAGACTTCTAGCTTTATCCTTATATCCTTTATCGTAATTAACCTTCTATATTATATTAATCTATTAACGTTAAAGTAGTAGTATCTAAAGTACGTAGTTATATTACTACTTATTAAGGCCTTAATTACGACCTCTATAAAGCTCTATAACGACGTATACTAGTATTAGAGCTAGAAGTTAGCCTTAATCTAGCTCTTAAGCGTATTAAAGGTAGTCTTAATAGAATTAAAGTCTAGTAAGTATAGTAGTAGCTACTCTATCCTTATATCCCTTACTATTAATACGTCCTTAACTATAGAGCTAAGGTTATAATAGATAGAGGCGTTATCTATAACGATAATTAAGCCGTTAACTAACTACGAAATAACGTAGTTAACTAGCTACTATATAAATAGCTTCTTTATTATAGCTTTAGTAATAATAAAAGGCTATTTAAGGTATCTATTAATAGTAAGAGCTAGTAATACTAACTACCTATTTAACTTCTTAAGCGTACGTAGTTTAATATACTCGAAGCTAGCTAGTAACTATCCTATCTAATAATAACTTATCCTTACGTTAGTAGCGCTCTTATTAACGAAGTAGAGCTTATTTACTAGCTACTTTAGATACTCTACTTACTAGTACGCTTATAATATATTACTCTATTACGTAGTAAAGACCTTTACCTTCTTCTAAGTCTAGTTATAATACTAAAGGACGTAGAAGATATATATAGTAGTAACGCTAATACTATATAATTCCTATACTACTAAGGCTACTTTATTTATATAAGCCGTTAGGTTATCCTTAAAGAAGTTAATAACCTAGTACTCTTAAGTATATATAAAGGCTCTTAAACGACTAATTATTACTAACTATAGTATATAGGAGATACTAAAGAGCTTATATAATAGCTAAATTCGCTCTACTATCTTCTTATTTACTCTAACGCGCTTAGCCGTATTAGTAGCGCTCTAATTACTATCGAGATAGGCTCGAATAAGGTTATAGGCCTATATTAGTAGCTAATTCCCCTTTAGAGCTATTACGATACTATTATAGGCCTCTAGAAGCGATAATAAGCTTATAAAACCTTTATAGACTCGATATTAACGATATACGACCTAATTAGGTAACGATAGTAAGGTGTAAAGGTAATAACACGGTATAGTAGGAACTTCTCATACTAAATTTGCGGATAGGCTCCCGGCTTGGCGTGCGACATCTCTTTTTTTACCGACCATATGCGGAGGCCTTAGGGTCGGTGTCCCTTGTTGGCAATACGGCAAGAACTGCCCGGACGAGAACAAACGATGTTTCAAAGGCAGGGGCGTTGGATAGTTGCGCGCGCAACTGGGTGGACGAGTTCGGCGGTCGTGGGGATGGGATGTGGAGGCCTGTGGTGAAAGGGCAGGGTGTAGTGGAGAGTGTCAACGAGAGTTTTCGTTGGTACAATCGACGTGTGCATTCGAGAACACCCCGGTGTGGCTAGCGTGCTGTCAAGCATAGTGAATAAAGCAGAAGGTCCTGGAAAAGACCGACATTCACTCAGTTTTCACATGTAAACTAGCGCCAGCCTGCGGCAAGTATCGCACTGACCTTATAAATGCAAGCTGCTTCCCCTTGCCATCACGTCCACTGTCTCAACACGACTGCCTTTGCACATTCGATATCTCAGCGAACGGTCATCTTTCTCTCCCACTGACATCTTTCGTCCGCACTTGTCGAGACCATTTGTCCGAGCGACGGCCGCCATCGTTGCGGGAAACGACTGTCGGCGCGATTGACAGCAAGATGTCTCGTCACCATCCCATAGATCTCACGGATGAGCGCGAAGATGCGGTTCCAGCGTAGATGGAGTCTAAAAGTGCCTTCCCTTACGGCTTCGTTAATCACCACCCTCACGAAATCCGTGATACGCCATCCGCCTTGCTAGATGTCGGCGCTGCGAGCCACGGCGCTCACATCGGCGGACTTCCAAGCACGGCGTCAGCGGTGAGAGATGCACCGCACCATGGTCTCGGCGCAGGTCCATTCGATGCCCGAGACGGACCAGAGCTCATGCGAGGAATAGACGGTCTGCCGCGCGATGAGATGCCAGAGCAGTTTGGTCCACCCCAAACTCGTCAAGTTTCCATGGCAGCATCGCACGGCCAAGTGATCGGCGGCGCCCCACGCCCTAGCGCTGGTACTGGGCAATCCTACTGCCTGCGACCGGTTGGGATGGATAGTCAGCTCGGTCAGCAACCCACGACCCGTCCAGGAAGACTGTCCCAGCCAGGCTTCTTCCAGAGTCGTTTTCGACTAATCCAACCAGCACCGGCAGCTGTCGCACCAAACACCAGTGCAAATGCGCAACAGGCACCTCCGCCGGACACGCACGGTTCAACAACTGGTCGCTTGGAAGGCGCTGCATTGATAGACGCAGTCGTCAACGAGCTCTTGCAGCCTAATCGCCAGATCGCACAGCTTCCGGACGATGACTTCGAACTAGAGTTCGGCTCGGTCGACGAAGCGGAGGCAGAGCTGAACAGCCGCGCCAGACTTATCATCCCCGGCGACGACGTGCACGCAGTCGAGCCCAATCCTCAGCCGTACGTGCGTCTCGTTATGCGAGCCATGATGAGCTCCGGATGCTTGGGGCCACATGACCAAGGGCTCGACCGTATCCAGACCAGGCACTGGAACAGGTGGCAGAAGGACGCGCTCCTGGAAGTCAAGAAGGTGCTTTCGATCCCACTTATAAACAGGCAGGTGGAGGCGCTTGCGTGGACGCTCGTCAACGATGCAATCATAGCACACAAGAACGGCTTCCCAGCATCGTCCATGAAGCCTAGTGGGGATGACCGCAAGGTGAAGATCTCCGCTCGTATCACCAAGGTCGCTCAAATCATCACGGACTTCCCAATTATCAGGCACGATGTCTTGACGAAGCGCGATGCGATCACGCAGCTGGTCTCCACTCCGTGCGCTTACGTTGGGCGTAAGAAGACTAATCGGCACGGCAACTGCCACAAAGAGGAGATAGCCAAGAAGGCTAAGGCGGAGTTGAAGAAGGCAGAGCTGAGGAGGTCGGTTGCCATTGCCAACGGCGAAAGGGTCGATGATGAGGACGAGCAGAACGACGCTGAAGGACCGGAGCCCG
The DNA here is from genome assembly GCA_033117895.1 of Extremus antarcticus. Lineage (NCBI taxonomy): Eukaryota > Fungi > Ascomycota > Dothideomycetes > Mycosphaerellales > Extremaceae > Extremus > Extremus antarcticus. Next base: position 89,755 of record JAWDJX010000070.1, on the reverse strand, counting down.
AAGAAGACGGTGCTGGGACCGACACCAGAGCCGTCCAGCCAGATCTCACACAAGCCGACTACACGCAGAACTTCTCCGTCGAACAGCGGAAGCAGATCACACAAGGTCTGAAGCGCAAAGCGACCATGGATCAGTACCGACCCAGCCACCAACAGCAAGGACAGAACTCACCGGCAACCATCCCACCCTCTCAACATCATGCCAACACAGCTTTCAACACCCCAAACGTCGATTAGCTGCCCAATGTCCGGACAGAGACGCTCAGCGTCAGCATCAAACGTCCCCTCGCCAGCACACAGTATCCCTCAGCGATTGCTCATCTCCCAGCAGCCATATTCTGCATCTGCCTCTCCTCCCAATAACCAATCTCCATCGGCCATCAGCAGGACCATGGCGATGGCCTTTCTCGTCTTTCCCCAGCGCTCGGCGTTCAGCAGGCTCGTACCGCAGCGAGGAGGGACAATTAGCCTCATCCAGCATTATTTCAAGCAGCGTGTACCATCCAGCATCCCTCACTCCTCAGCAGTATCCAGCATCCAGCATCCAGCATCCACAGCAGCGTTCAGCAACAGTACGAGCAGGCTGTCAGCAGACCCTGAACAGCAGAGCATAGGAGAGGCGATGGAGGCTTGCGCGGGAGACATTGATTTTCTGTCGATTGTTTTGAGCATGGCGTAGCGTAGGGAAGATACCCCAAAAGCGAGTCGAAAACCAAAGGTCAAATTTCTGTGTGCGTCGATTCGTGGCCAGTGGCTGTAAAAGGCAGTCACATGTCCGGTTGAGCGTAAGTATTTTCCTTATCTCGCACTCGTTCTCCAGCAGCTAGTCATATCGTACCGTGACCATGTGTAGGAGAACGGGGCCACACTTTCATTCTGGTGGTTCGAGAGCGACGGCAGTCGTAACCTGCTCGTTCGGCAAACATTCCTAGCACCTTGATAGACCATGACATCTCCGTGAGCAGTACGATCTGACCACAACGACAAGTTGAATGAATATCTGCTCAAGCTCACATCGGACCCAATCTCACATTCATGCTGCCGTTCGCACAGTCGAGAACAACTCTTATCTCCCGCCCATACGGCCCAGCACGAGCTCATTGACACCCTCCCTGCACTGCCCGACCACGCCCGCTGCACCAAGGATACCCTCCTCAAACGCCCCAAGCGTCTCCGCCAGCTCCCTCACACTCCCCAATCCACTGCCAGCCGCACCGAAGCCGCCTCGCCCACCCGCAGTCGTAGCACTCATCTCCAAAATCCCCATATGCGCCTCCACCTCCGCAATCGCCTGCGCATTAGCCGCCAGCTTCTGCTCCATAGCCAGCGTCATAGGCCTGAAGAAGTTGCCGATGAGATCCATATCCCTGCCCGCAGCATCGTCGCCACGCGAGTGGAACTGTGGTGGCTGACGTAAGTTGTCGATGACGCGCATCAAGCGCTGCTGATCCTCGACTTCACTCGCCAACACACCCTGCGCAGCAAACACCCCCTGCGCATCTAGCGCGAGCGCAGTTTCGATAGCTTCGCTCTTCTCGGTCACGAGCTCGACATCCGGATTCAGGCTCTCGACATCGGTACTGTGCTTCGGGATGAAAGATTCGATCTGCCGTGCGAAGCGCTCCTGGGCTTGGATCATGCTGTCGATGCGTTCGAGAGTCTGTTGGACTTCGGGCACGAGGTCGGAGAAGCGGGTGGTGGATTTCATGGTGTCGTAAGTGATTTGCACGGCGCCTTGAGCGGGTTGCGCGCCGGTGTTGCCGCCGACAGTAGTGGTGTTGGAGGCAGATTGGCCCATGGTGAGGCGGCCGCCGAAGCCGGTGTGCTGAGGTTGGCGGTATTGGGAGGCGCCGAGAAGGGAGACGGGCTGGTTTGCGCCGGGGGCGGTTGCGGTGAGGCCCATGAAGGTGTTGGTGGGCGCTTGTTGCTGTTGCTGGTTTGTGGAGCCGCCGAACATGCCACCTGAGGCTTGCTGTTGGTTCTGTTGGGTGTTTGCTCCGCCGAAGAGGCTGTTGCCACCGCCGAAGAGGGAGTTGTTGGCGTTGTTGTTAGGTGCGTTGTTGGTCGTAGATGAACCGAAGAGGCCGCCAGGCTTGTTGGTAGTGCTTGAGCCGAAAAGACCAGTACCGCCGGATTGCTGTTGTTGAGCTGGTTGGCCTAAGGCCCCGCCGAAGAGACCGGTCCCGCCGGTGTTATGCTGTGTGTTGGAAGTGGCATTGCCGAAGAGACCGCCTGTTTGCTGTGGCTGTGAAGTAGTAGAGTTCCCGAAAAGCCCTCCAGATTGCTGTGGCTGAGAGGTAGTAGTAGCATTCCCGAAGAGGCCACCCGATTGCTGTGGTTGTGAAGTGGTGTTGGTATTGCCGAAGAGCCCACCAGACTGCTGAGAAGGGTGTGATGTCTGCACCCGGCCGAACAGTCCACCCGCTGGGGCAGGCGGCTGTGAAGTCTGGCCATTGGTGCTGCCGCTGTTCTCCATGGTCAGCTCAGGAACGGGGCCAGTACAGCAGCTGCGCGCGGCAGCAAACACGTCGTCGGGAATTGGAGCGAACAAGGCCTCCGCATCCCGATTCACCGAGCCAGGCGACCTGCGCTTGGTGTCTCGTGGGTTGACCGGACGGTCCGACATTGCTGCTCTCGGGAAGGAGGAGGGGAATGCTGGCGCTACAGTGTATGAAAAAGGTAGGAAAACGCCGTGCGGTATAGCGAGAAATGTGGTATGGTCAAGGTGGAAGAAGAAAGTGGAAGTGTACGTACAAGAGAGAGTTGGTGGCTCCGGTATTGATGCTGAGTGAGTTTGAGCGTCCGAAGGCCATTGTGACGGTTTGCTATTGCCGTGCTATATTTCGACGGGGGCGGGTTAGTCGTGTAACCTGCAAAGTCGGTGTAGTGAGGTTGAAGTTTGGAAGTCTGTTTGGGCGCGGTGTTTGGGAGACGTGTAGCAATCTGGCGTAGCGTTGGCCGCGGCGGTGCCACTTGTGGCTGGTGAGCGAAAGCCACACCTCTGACCTTGAAGATCTCGAGTGAAGAGACATCGTTCTTCGATATATCACTTCTGGTGGTGAGAGCGGACGCCAACATGGACGACCTGGAGCAGTTGGAGCTTCTGTCGCTAGTCTCGAAGGTGACGAGTGAAACCAACAACTACATGGGCGTCAGCGACAAGACCATTGCCGAATTCGTGATCGCCGAACATGCCCACTGCTCGGATGTGAAGGCCTTCCAGGCAAAGCTGGCAGAGTTCGACTTCCCTGGTAGTCTGGCCGAGAGCATCGATCGCTTGATCAAGAGTCTTCACCCGAAGTACCGGAAGAATGGTGGCGTAGGGAAAGACTTGGACGATGAGGATGGCAAGGTCAAGAAGTTCAAGGGACTGAGCATCCCAGACAAGGAGCCACCAGCAGTCGCGGAGGATGGCGACGAGGGTGAGGATGGAGACGGCGAGCTGGACGATACCTTCGCGCTTCTGGAGTCTATGGCCGGACCGCCGAAGACTGCCGGTAAGAAGGTCGAGGCGACGAACGGCAGGAAGCGGAGCATGAGCCCGCAGAGAGATGGCGACGATAGATACAGCAAGAAACATCGACGGTCTAGGTCTCGATCGAGGTCAAGAAGTCCGGGCAGGAAGGAGCGCGGAGGACGAAGAGGACGCAAGGATCGAAACGACGAATATATCTTCGAGGATGAGTTCGGTCGAAATCGACCGCATCGACCTTCTGATCGCCACGAGCGAGACGGCAAGAGTGAGCGTAAAAGCAGGAAACATGCTTTCGACCGACCACCTGAAGTCGAGATCGACGATGCGCCGGTGCAATTCAAGATATACCGTGGACGAGTGACTGGAGTCAAGGACTTTGGCGTGTTCGTCAACCTGCGAGACGTCAAGGGCAAGGTAGACGGGCTTGTGCATGTATCAGCAATGGCGGACTACAAAGTCAACGCTCCGTCCGACCTGGTGGCGAGAGACCAAGAAGTATGGGTCAAAGTCATGAAAGCGGAGAGCGGGCGAGTCAGTCTCAGCATGAATGAAGTCGATCAAGCTACCGGACAAGACAATAAGCCGGGACGTAGGATCCAGGCGCCTATGACTGGTGCGAACGCTATGGGATTGAATGGTCTTGCCGATGCTCGCCTCGATCCGATGAATGCAGTCCAAGTCATCGAGACTGGTGCAGGGACTGGCAAGCGTCAACGAAAACGTATGACTAGTCCGGAGAGGTGGGAGATCAGACAGCTTATCGCTTCCGGAGTCATCAAAGCTGCTGACTATCCCGATCTCGACGATGACTACAACGCGGCTATCAATGGCGAGACGATCGAAGAGGAAGAAGATGTCGACATCGAAGTCAAGGAAGAAGAGCCACCTTTCCTCGCTGGACAGACGAAGCAGAGTCTCGAACTCAGCCCCATCCGTGTCATCAAAGCTCCAGATGGCAGCATGAACCGCGCAGCCATGCAGGGAGATGTGCTCGCCAAGGAGCGACGAGATCTTCGCCAGCAGGAAGCACAAGACAAAGCAGCACAAGAGGCGTCCAAGACCGATCTTAACCAAGAATGGAATGACCCGATGGTGCAGCCAGGCGAGCGACGCTTTGCTTCTGATCTGCGACAGCCCAAGCAAGGCGGCGCAGCGAACGACATGCCAGAGTGGAAGAAGATCGCTACTGGCAAAGGCGAATTGGGCAAGAGAACCTCGATGTCGATCAAGGACCAGCGGGAGTCATTACCTGCATTCAAGATGCGGAAGCAGTTTCTCGATGCAGTCCAGCAATATCAACTTCTCATCGTTGTCGGCGATACTGGGTCCGGCAAAACGACCCAGCTCACGCAATACCTGGCTGAAGCTGGCTTTGCCAACGAAGGCATGATCGGATGCACCCAGCCTCGCCGCGTCGCAGCCATGAGCGTTGCACAACGTGTCAGCGATGAAGTTGGATGCAGATTAGGCGAAGAGGTCGGCTATACCATCCGATTCGAAGACAAAACCTCAGACAAGACAGCCATCAAGTATATGACGGACGGTATCATGCAGCGTGAGATCTTGCTCGATCCGGAGTTGAGCAAGTATAAGGTTATCATGCTTGACGAAGCCCACGAGCGTACGATCGCAACGGACGTGCTATTCGGACTACTGAAAAAGACGTTGAAGCGAAGGCCGGACATGAAACTTATCGTCACGAGTGCGACGCTCGATGCGGAGAAGTTCAGTTCGTACTTCAACGAGTGTCCGATCCTCTCCATCCCTGGCCGCACATTCCCGGTCGAGATCATGTATAGCAGGGAGCCGGAGTCCGATTATCTGGATGCGGCGTTGACCACGGTCATGCAAATCCATCTCACGGAACCGCCGGGTGATATTCTGCTCTTCTTGACTGGTAAAGAGGAGATCGATACCTCAGCCGAGATTCTCTACGAGAGGATGAAGGCTCTTGGGCCAACCGTACCGGAGCTCATTATCTTGCCCATCTATGGTGCTCTGCCCTCCGAGACCGCAAGCCGCATTTTCGAGCCTACTCCCGACGGCAGCAGAAAGGTCGTTATCGCCACCAATATCGCTGAAACCTCCATCACCATCGATGGTATCTACTTTGTTATCGACCCCGGGTTCGTCAAGCAGACTGCGTATGATGCCAAACTCGGCATGGACCGTCTCCAGGTCACACCCATCTCCCAAGCTCAAGCTAAGCAGCGAGCTGGCAGGGCTGGTCGGACAGGCCCAGGAAAATGCTTCCGCCTCTACACTGAGAACGCTTTCCAATCCGAAATGCTTCCCACAACCATCCCCGAAATCCAGCGTCAGAACCTCTCCAACACCATCCTCATGCTCAAAGCCATGGGCATCAACGACCTCCTCGGCTTCGACTTCATGGACCCTCCACCCACCAACACCATGTTGACAGCTTTGGAAGAGCTCTACGCACTCAGTGCTCTAGACGACGAAGGCTTGTTAACAAGACTAGGCCGCCGCATGGCCGACATGCCCATGGACCCGGGCCTCGCCAAATCCCTCATCGCCTCCGTCGACCTCGGGTGCGCGGACGAATTGCTAAGCATCGTCGCCATGATCTCCGCGGTCCAAACCGTCTTCCACCGCCCCAAAGACAAGCAACAACAAGCCGACGCCAAACGCGCCCGCTTCAACGACCCCGCCGGCGACCACCTGACCCTGCTAAACGTCTACAACGGCTGGTCCGGCGCCGGAAAAGCAGACGCGTGGTGTTTCGAGAACTTCATCCAACCCCGCAACATGCGCCGCGCCGAAGACGTGCGCAAACAACTCGTCCAAATCCTCGACCGGCACAAATTAAAAATCATCTCGTGCGGCCGCGACACCATCCGCGTCCGCCAGGCCTTATGCAGCGGTTTCTTCCGCAACTCCGCGCGCAAAGACCCGCAGGAGGGGTACAAAACGCTCGTCGAAGGGACGCCGGTGTACATGCACCCCGCGAGCGCGCTATTCGGGAAGGCGGCGGAGCATGTGATATACCACAGCTTGGTGGAGACGACCAGGGAGTATATGCATAATGTTACTGCGATTGAGCCGAAGTGGTTGGTAGAGGCTGCGCCGACGTTTTTCAGGGTGGCGGGGCAGAAGGGGGAGTTGAGTAGGCGGAAGAGGGAGGAGAGGGTGAAGCCGTTACATAATCGGTTTGCTGGGGAGGATGATTGGAGGTTGTCTGCGCAGAGACGGGGAGGGAGGGGAGGGGGTGGGACATGGGGATAAGATAAGGGGGGGTGATGGGAGCGGATATGGCTGTTGTTGTATATTGGAGCTCAGAGGACTGTCAGAGGACGAATGGAATGTCTTTTCGAAGCGTGTCAGGCTCGCATCTACTGGGATCTTCGGGTCAGACTTGCATGGTGCCTGACGACTTCAAGCTGTAGGCTAGGAATGTCGAGAATGACTGGGGGTGGAGCTACTCTTGGTGAAGACGCACCAGGTGAGTGATAGCAGATGAGACCGGGTAATTGTTTGTGCCCAGCATGACGATACGGTGAGTCGGAGCCTGATTCTGTTCATGTTTGTCTGCTACCATGGGTACACATAGGCATTAAGCCATGTAGCCAGCAGCGGGCATATACCACTTTCTGAAGACTCTCAGCCATTCAACTGACCAACAACACACAGTCTCAGCATGCCACATACTCTCCCATGGATCGACACGGAGAATTCCAAAGTCGTCTACGTAGTAATGTACTACCGGGAATCCTTCAAAACACCGCCGCCGATGGCTGAAGAGGGCTGCAACGTCGCTCTCTCACGCACGTCCGCCCCCAATCCTCAGATCTTCACTGAATCTTCTGCTGATCTGGCCTTGTAGTGATCGTTGCTTCAACATACGACAGCGCCCTCCAAGCTGTCGAAGCGTTCGTCGAGCACCGAAAGACAAAGATGAACATCGACGAGCGGGATGTGAGCTTCGGTGGGAACCTGCAGGATTGTGAGCGGTATGCGATCGGCGATGGCTGGACGTTGACAGCGCGGGGGGGTATGCGTGTGCCGTTCGGGTACACAAACGCCGAGGAGCGGATATTAGACAGGGAGGTCATAGGGAGGGAGTGGGTTTGGGTTGAGACGCAGTTCATGCTGGAGGGTACCTGAAGGCTCTTCTGAAGCCGGGACTAGGACATCACATATAGGGAAGGTACGTTCTGCTGTTGTGCAGGAGTTGTTCTCGCGTGCCTGTTACGTAGCTAGCCTGGCTGTTAAGTTTGTGATAGGATACATTGTCTGGTCCCTATGTTGTAGCTCTCTGAATCTACCTACCTCATCGGGCGATGTCGGAGCTCGCTTGTATGCGTTGTTCGTGCGGAGTTTGAACCTTACCTTCACCCACACTCAACGAAAATCAGCACGAGCTAAGGTACCTGCTAGACTACTACCTTATCAAAGCTCTGCAGTCCAGCTCCGGCCACCGCTCCGTATTGGTATGCAGTCTGCATGCCGGAGCTTGCGAGGTAGGTACGACTCTGGGTGGGAGCTTTTCGTGTCTTCCTTCTTCACTACTGCATCTTTGAGACGAGATATCTGGAGGTCACGAGGGGTGCGTGTACTTCTCTGTCACTTGTGAGTTCTTATCGTTCGTGCACCTTCAATTCAAGTATCTCTTCAGTCGACATATCTACCTATGAGCATAACGGTCTGGCCTCTGGCAAACCATTAATATGGACCCGCAGGACGAGGACCGTAACCACGAGCAGCCCTTCGACTCTCAAGACGAGGCCGACGATACCAGACGGCCAAGTCTTACCATCGCCGAAGAGTCCATTGCCAGAGACCTCAAGGACAGCGATGTTGCTGAAGGACCAGACGATGGAAGTGATCAAACTTCCACGGACCAAGCTACGATAGCACAACACTCGCTGGGCGGCAAGACTAGACAGCCTTCTTTCAGTGCCAGCGGTCCACGCCCATTCCTAGGAATGTTCGCACCTCAGCGCGAGCATGTTCAGCCAAGCGGAGCAGAACGTGACGTGGCTCTTGAAGAGGAGAGAGCACTACTCGAGGACAACGATCTCCTGGCCCCGATGCCCACTGAGGGTACCCCCCTGCTCCCTGGTCTCACTTCCCTCCCCCCAACAGATCCAGAAAGCATATCTCACAAATGGGAGTCCGCCCTCCTCACCGGCCAAGTTACCACCACCTGGCGGCGCGAGACCTCCACTCTCTGGCACTATTCTGCCCCTCTCATCCTCACCTACCTCTTACAAAACAGCCTCACGCTCACCAGTATCTTCACCGTGGGCCATATCGGCAAGACTGAGCTCGGAGCCGTCAGCCTCGGCGCAATGACAGCCAATATCACCGGATATGCTGTGTACCACGGCCTGGCGACTTCGCTGGATACGCTGTGTGCTCAGGCGTACGGGAGTGGGCGGAAGACGCTTGTGGGTTTGAGTTTGCAGAGGATGGTTGTGTTTTTGTGGGTGGTAAGTCAGCCTGTGTCTCGTGACAGTTCATGGTGGCCACGTCGTCGGAAAGGCTATCATGGCTTGACGACCAGTCCTGTGGTATTCGCAACGAAGTGCTAACAACTCCAATGCGCGATAGGTGACGATCCCAGTCGGTCTCATCTGGTTCTTCGCCGGTTCAATGCTCATGAGAATCGTCCCCGAGCGCGAGATCGCCACCATGGCAGGCCAATACCTCCGAGTCCTCCTCATAGGAGCGCCGGGGTACGCAGCCTTCGAGAGCGCGAAACGCTACGTGCAAGCGCAAGGCCGTTTCGCCGCGACCCTTTACGTCCTCCTCATCGCCGCACCACTCAACGTCTTCTTGCACTGGCTCTTCGTTTGGGTACACCTTCCTCTTCACATACCCTCATCTACCACTGAGCCACTACTGACCTTAAACCAGAAATTCGAATGGGGCTTCATAGGCTGCCCCATAGCCATCGCCATAGTCGACACCGCCCTCCCACTCCTCCTCGCCCTCTACGTCCGCTTCATCGGCGGTCTCGAATGCTGGCCCGCCCCTACCCGCGCTATCCTCCACAACTGGATGCCCATGATAAGGCTCGCCGTACCGGGCCTCGTAATGGTCATGGCCGAGTTCCTCGCCTTCGAAATTCTCACCCTCGCTGCCGCGAATTTCAGCGCAACGCACTTGGCGGCGAATACGGTGTTGCAGAGTTTGAGTGTGTTTACGTATAACTTCCCGTTCCCGCTAAGTATAGCTGGCAGCACACGGGTGGCGAACTTGATTGGGGCGGGGTTGCCGGATGCGGCGAAGGTGACGGCGAGGGTGATGTTTGTTGGGGGGGCGGTAATTGGGGTTGGGAATATGCTTGCCCTGAGTCTTGGGCGGAACTACGTGCCCATGTTGTTTACCGAGGACCAGGAGGTGATCGAGCTCGCGGCGAAGATATTGCCGTTGAATGCTGCGTTCCAGTTGTTCGATAGCTTAGCGGCGCAGTGCAACGGCATGATGAGAGGGTTGGGTAAGCAGAGCGTGGGTGGGTTGGCGAGTCTGGTGGCGTTTTATGTGGTTGCGTTGCCGATATCGTTCGGGCTGGGGTTTGGGTTGGATTGGAAGCTTTATGGGCTCTGGACTGGGCCTGCCGTTGGGTTGTTCGTGCAGGCTGCCACTGAGGGTGCGTATATCTATACGACGAGCTGGAAGAAGGCGAGTGAAGAGGCTGCTGCGCGGAATGAAGCTGGGCAGGCGTCACCTGCGAGTATTTGCTTACTTTCAAGCTGCATAGCGAAGCCGTGAAGCATCTCGGGTCAGCTAGAAAGATTTCAGCATCGCAATATAAACCAAAAATCTAGACAAAAACCTCTCCCACCCATATGCACATCCCCATCGCCTCCATCACCCTGCCATCACCCCCATCACACCCTCGCCTCCCCCCAATCCCTCCCGGCCCTCTCCTCCCCATCCTCAACCAACTCATACGCCGGCCTATACCCTCCTCCCTCCGCCAACACCGGATTCGGATGCGTATCCTCCCTTCCCCCCAGACTCGTATACCCCTCGTCATACAACCCACAATACTCCACCCCCAACTCCCGAATAAAACACCATATCTCCGCATACCGCCAATCAATCACCGGATGTACCCTCATAAAACTCGGCCAGCCTCGATCCGTCTCATCGAAAAATGTCAGGCTCCCGCCATGGGGGTCGGTCCGGCGTGTGCCAACGAAGATGGCGCGGATGGCAGGTTGGGCGGTGAGGTAGGCGGCGAAGGCTTCGCGCATGGGGAGGGCGAGGCGGGTGAGGGTGAGGTGGTAGAGGGTGGAGGTGGAGTCGACGAAGGTGGTGACGGCGGGGAAGGGGTGCGGGGGGATGATGTAGACGCTGTTGAGGGAGGCGGGGAAGGTGGAGGAGGAGGGGTGGGCGTAGTGGGTGTGGAGGGCGCAGAGGTAGAGGATTAGGAGGACGAGGCAGTCTTTGCCGCCGTTGTAGGAGAGGGAGATCTCGGAGGGGCTTTGATATGTGTTAGCCGGGGTGTATTGGGTGGGGTTGGGATTGGTGTTGTGTGCGTGCGTACCTATACCTCCGCAATACCTCCTCTATTACTCCCAGACTTGTCCGACTCTGTGCTTGTACTGCCTTGGTCCTTTCATCTTTCGGCTCGGCATTGAGGAAGGCATACACCTTCTCATGAATTTGGGCGCATATTTCCGGGAGTGTGGGTGGGAGGTTTTGGGTTATTGAGCCGATGGTCTGGGTACTCTGATGGGTCTTGTCATCGCTCGTGGCGCCGTCGGACTCTAGCATTACTGGCGGACCGCATGTAGACTGTACTTGGTCGTAATGTCGGGAACAAAGACGAAAGGTGTATCAATGAGGCTCCATATGAGCCGAAGTGTGGGGATACTGGCGGCCGGGTAGTGGGGGTGGTAGATATATTTTGGTAGAGACTTGATTGTGCGATAGTATGTCAATGTCTAGTGATACATGTACATGATGATCTGGGACTGAATCATTGGAATCCTCAGCATGTGCATCCATAGCCGTACAACCAAAGCCATTGCCCACGGCCATCTCTCCCAGCTTTTCTACCTGGCGAGTGGTCCAGCGTTCAGTACAAGCCTTGCCACAACGCCTCGCCCGACCGTTACTCTGAGTGGGAAGAGATCGAGTCATGCACAGGCAGCGCAACCAATGCAAGTGCATACCTTCCCCTCCCCTCAGCGCCCACCAACACCCTCCCCTCCATCACCAACTTCGCCCTCCGTAGTATCCGATCGCGACTTAGGATAGAAGTAATGCCAGATCCAAAGCGAATACGTGTACGTCTCGACCGTGCCAATGATGCCGACCATCGTATACACTACGCCTTTCACCAGTGGACTGGCGCCCTGGAACATGGTCTTGAAGTCGGCTTTAGGCATCAGCTCTGGTTGTTCATGCTTTGGAGGTTGTTTCGAAGCTCGTGCTGGGTGGCTGGTACCGAAGTGTCTTGCGGTACATCTGGTTGCGTTTGGACGTCCATCGAGGTGGTGTGATGTCTGAACAGCTGAGTGGCGTTGTATTGGTCTCAGTCCAGTCGCGGCCAGGCGCATAAGTGGTGCAGACATCGTGATGAGTGGATTTAGACACGAGCTGTGTGGTTGACACGTTTCTCTTGTAGATGGAGAAATGATAAGGTGTATAGAGAAACCATACGAGAATACGACGACAAGCGAACGATGAGTCCTACCTTCCTTAACTCTGGTCCGATATTCTCCGTGGTTGGTCTCATGACTGAAGCGGAGTTGGAATAACGATTTTCAGTATGGACATCGTCTTGTCGATGTCTCAACCGTGTATTCGTGGTGACACAACCAGCACACCAAGTTTGTACAGTCGACCTTCGAGACCTAGATCATGCACAGACCAAAGCCGTTTCTAGCGATCGAACTCAATCGGAACACGAACCTCTGAACTCGGCGACCACCATTTCCAGCAAACAGTTTCTCAGTCTTGTGGCCAGGGTTACCCCAGACAGTAATTCATTATGAGTACGGGGGCGGCAAGGCGTTATATTGACGGCAGAACCAAGGCGTTCAGAGAACTCAAAAGGGGCCAGCGGCAAATCGGCTCGTCGCCCAGAAGCCCACTCCCACACGTTGCCCAGCACACGATCTTCTGTGGCCTTGTTTCCCCTTTGTTTGCTCCACCCCCTCCCTTTCTGTCCACCCTGCTCTCGCCACCATCTTCTTCGGGACGCAAGTGGGGCGGCCCGTCAATCCAGGCGATCCAGCGTCAGCTGAGAAGCCGTTTCACGACACGAGACTCGCGTGGTGATTCGGCCGCGCAAGGATTCTTTTTGCCAGCGCTAGAGCCAAGATTGTTTAGGATACGGGATGTGACGATGCTGCCTGACGCAGGAACACGCGATTTGACAGGAACAGGTAAGGTCCGCGGGTGCTGTATATAGATGTGCTCCCTTGCCTGTCATCTCTTCTTCTAGACCGACGAACGGATTTTGCACGCTTCATCAGGACTTTCAGCTGGGCAGTCTTTTCGTTTACCAAGTCACTCGCTTCATACAACTTCACACACTCGTTTAGCAAGAAGAAGGACAAGATGCACGCCTTCTTCCTCACCACCGCCTTCCTGGCACCCCTCGCCCTGGCCCAGATCCAGGGCCACTGCGACCCGATCGTGCCCTCGCAGCCCCTCCCATCTGCGTTCGCCCTCAGGTACCGCAACCAGCCAACCACCGGCACTGTCAACGGCACCATCGCCATCCTCCCAATCTCCCTCACGGCCGCCCGCAAGATCATCCCCTCGCAGTACCCGATCCTGACGGCGCAGTACAAGGCATGGTTGGGCGACGCCATTGCCGATGACCAGTACCCAGCCCTCCTCCAAATGGAGCAGAACCACGATCTCTACAAGCTCGGCAAACAAGTCGGCGACTCGGGCGACTTCCAACGCGCCTCCATCTCCTTCCCGTTCGTTGATCGTCTGAACGACGGCTACAGCTCTTTCCTCTACAACCACGCTATCATCCTCTCCTCTGCCAACACCGTTGCCATCAACCAGTACACCTCTTACGGTGGCGTCGTAGCCCCAGGCTTCACCGCCTCCTGCAACGCCTACGAATACGACAACGCCACCGCGAACATCGCTCTCCCACCAAAGCAACGCCGCATCGACCAGGCAGCCTGGGGCAACGCCAACACCGATCTCAGCAACCCAGATATTGCGTACCGCCTTACTCCCGTGACCACGTCGCCCATTAACGCTGACTAGTACGTCCCTCCTCATCCACCCCACTCCTCAGAGGCCCGCCAGGGCCATCCCCCATCCCCTCCATCCGCTAACACTTTCTACTAGCTGGTACAACGTAACCAACCAACCCCTCTTCTCCGACTCGACCACCGGAAAATGCGACTCCGTGACGCGCGTCCGCAACACCAAAGTCTCCCTCGCCCCCTACACGCCGGTGGCCCTGCAAGGCGACGTCGCGATCCTGAAGGCGTATTACTCGCCGAAGGCCAAGACGACCTGGACTGGCGTGTATGGGTACAAGGTGGATCAGAGCTATTACGAGAAGCCGCAGCAGGCGTGTGGCAACCTTAAGGGAGTCAACGTCATCAGTGCGCCGGCGTAAACGGATGGGCCAAATCCGTGAACTGGAGTGAGATGGGAATCAGAGATGACGTTGAAGAAAGGGTGGGTAGGGCTGTTATGAGGAGATGAGAGCAGCGAAACCGGATATCCATATCGATGTTTGATACCAACGCCTATGGAGATTCCAGTCTCCACAAATACGCGAACTACACTGCCAGTTTATGGAGATATACCATGGAAACGTGCACAATACGTATCCAGAGACCTCCACAGCACAAGTTTTATCTCACACGTCTCCCCCACCAGTCTTTCAACAATCCACTGTGTATTTCAAATTTTCTGCCCTACCAAAATTTCGTCTTCCGACTGCTGCTCCACCAACGCCACCTCCCTCCGGACTAAACTTGGCAAGGAGGCGGAGTAGAATTCGTAGGGGCAGATCGAGTATCTTCACTCTTGAAAACTTCGAGTCAAGCTCAAGATTACATACCGAAATCTTCTACCTTACTCTAGCATCCCCCCACCTACCACCATCTCCCCACCCCATCCCGCTCGACCCTCCCTCTCAACACTCCCCGCTATACCTCCTCACAACCTAATCATCGCTAGTCCCGTCAATATCGTAATCATAATCCTCGTCATCCCCGCCGAAGAGAGGGTGCCAGTCAATATGGTCGTCGCCGTCAATCTCATCCCCGTTCCACTCGTAGTGGTCCTCGTTGTCGTCGTCGTCGCGCTTGTCCTGGCTGGTCCCGTCAATATCGTAATCGTAATCCTCGTCGTCACCGCCGAAGAGGGGGTGCCAGTCAATATGATCATCGCCGTCGATTTCATCGCCGTTCCACTCGTAGTGGTCCTCGTTGTCGTCGTCGTCGCGCTTGTTGATGGGGATCTCGGAGGGGTGGTGCGTTTTCACCTCGACGGCCTCTTCGGCCTGGCGTTTCTCGTTGTCGTCGCCAGAGCCCCATTTCCACATGTTCTGCGGCGATTTGCCGAACCAGATATCGCGCTTCTCGTGGTCATCGTGCTCGTCGGAGGCCGAGTCGTCGGCGGCGACGTAGTGGTGTTCGTGGCCATGTTTGCCGTGGATGACGTAGACGACGTGTTGCTCATCCTCGTCGTCATCATCGTCGTCGTTGTCGTCGTCATCATGGTCCTCCGGCTCGCTGCAAATGTACAGTCCGGCAGCATCATGGCACTCCTTCCCTGCGGCCTCATTGGCATCGGGGTGGCCGACGCCCATGTTGTGCCAGTCGTCCTTTAGGACGTGGAGGCCGTCGGATGTCTTGTCGACAGCGTCGCCCATGATGCCGCGCTTCTTGTTCTCTACGGTGAGGAAGGCGGTCTGGTGAGGTAGATGTTAGTGCACTGGCAGCTGGGATATTGGGGTAGAGGGCGGGTGACTTACGGAAGCGTCGCTGGACTTGAGCACATCCATGTCTACGGAGACGGCGTTGCGTTTCGTAGGGCTGAAGGGTGGTGGTGATTAGTGGTGCGCTTGTGGTGGCGGCATCGGTTTTGCCAGGAGAGACAAGTGGGGGCAGAGACTTACAGAGCATCGATGACGCCGGCCGCCGCGAGGGCGAGGAGGAGGGTGTTTGGCTGCATCTTGGCGGTCTGGGTGGAGCGTAGTGAACGGGAGGGAATCGAGACAAACGACAGTGGGAAAGGAAACGGAAATAGGAGGGTGTATGAATAATTCCTCAATGGCAGAGTCTCCCGTGGTGCTGGTACAGCGAGGAGTAGACACGCTTCTTTGGGAAGGCTGAAGAGGAGAGGCGGGTCTATTGATTACCTTGGACGACTTCCATTGACTGAAATGGACCTGTTCGGATGGTAGGGCGTTTCACCAGTGTTGAAGACGAGAACATACTGACTTGTACCACGGTCTCGAAAGCGTTGATGGGTATTTCAGAAATGGGCGCCGCTGGAGGCCGTCCGCTGAGTTGTGGTAAGCATGTTCACTCAAAGCTAATTTGTGGTAGTGGTGGTGGAGTAGCAGATTCAATGGCTCTTGAGCCTCAGTTCTTGGTGCTTGGCGTGAAGTTTTACCAGAGAAAACAGTATGCCTTCTGCGATAAGGCAACGAGGGCTTTAACGACCGTGGCGTCTTCGAGATGAGTCGACTTGGCCTTCTGTACGATATCTACAACTTCGGCGTCTCGCTCCTCCTGTGCATCGCTGCAATCCCAGCCTACGCACACCAGTCAGAAACCGTCTATGACCGTCTATGCATAACAGTCGCCGCAGCCTTTCCCACCACAACATCAGCACACCCCTCTCACCCCAATAAAACATCGGAAGACTCACCTGATGATTCGGAAACACAAGCAAATCCGCCAGGACAACATTCTCCGGCCGCCCCGCCGCAAACACCACCGTCTCTGCTATATCCTCCCCCGTCAATGCCGTAACACCCTTGTACACCGCATCCGCCTTGTCTTTGTCCCCGCCAAAGCGCACCAGCGAGAACTCCGTCTCGACCTGCCCGGGGTCGATCTCAATAACCCTTATCCGAGAGGCGATAAGCTCTTTCCTCATAGCGTCCGTGAAACTCCGCACCGCAGCCTTTGTAGCACAATAAATCGCCCCGCCAGGATACGGTTCCCGGCCAGCAATAGAGCCGATATTAATGATATCGCCCTGCCCGCTCTCCCCACGCTTCTTCATCACCGCGAGCACGGCTTGGGTCATGTTAATCAACCCCGTCACATTCGTAGCAAACATGACATTCATATCCTCCTCCTTAATATCGCCCGCCTTGTCCACGCCCTTCACCATGCCCGCGTTGTTGACTAGGACGTTGATTTCCTGCAACTCCTTAGGCAGGTTTCCAACGAAGCCACGGATCTCGTCAGCGTTGCCGATGTCGAGTTTGACGGGGTGGATCTTGACGCCATCGCCGACTTCTTTCTTGATCTCCTCCGCCACCTCCTCGAGCTTCTCCTTCCGGCGGGCTGTGAGGACGAGTTTGAGGTTCTTAGGCGACGTTCGTGCGAACTCGATGGCGGTCGCTTTGCCAATGCCGCTGGAGGCGCCGGTGATTACGACGGTCTTGCCTTCCAGGCGCTTGCTCATTGCGGAAGCCATTGTGCGGGTGGGTATGAAGGGGATGAGTGGTTGGAGAGTGGTGGAGGAGTGGTTCAGGCTTTGCTTGGGGGTACGAATGAAGGCAGATCTTGTGAGAGAGTTCATACGAAACAACTATAAGAAGGAGAAGGGTTATATGAGAAGAAATGTTGCGGATAAAGTCAATGGCTGCTATTCTTCGGCTTGTGACAAGGAGTAGCTTGGGTGGGGCTGGAGAGGCCGAAGACGGCGAGGTGGAATGGCTTGAACTGATGAACTGCTAAACTGGTGACACGATATGAATGTAAATGTGCTGATAATGAATGGAGCAGTGTGGAAGCGGGCTCAGGCCATTGGGACTTCTCGTCTCGATCATTGATTGTTAGAAGTGCTGCAGGACGCCAGACGAGACCCAAGTGAATCTAGCCATGCCAGCGATATCTCCCTCATGTTCTCATATCATCATGTCCTCGTATCGTCATCTCATCGTCTCATCGTCCCATAGTCCCCTCAAACACCACAATCCACCCCCACCCCTACCTCCCCGTCTACCACCCCTTCCTCCTTCTCCCCATCCACCTTCCCAAAACAATCACATCCAAACCTCACCCTAAACTCCCGAGGCGCCAACCCCTCCAACGCCTCCAACGCCTTCTGCGCCGCTCTCACCCTAGCATACCTCCCACTCTTCCCCGGCGAGAACGCCACAACCTCGTTATGCACCAGCACCGCAGCAACCAAATCTTTCTTCTCCACCTCCACGCCATCGGGCGCTGGCAGCTCCCGAGCCATCAAGCGGTACTCCTGACAGCCGTAGGTGATCTGCATGAGCCCGTGCAACTGGGTGCACGGGTGGTTGTTGGCGAAGGAGTCGTAGATGCTCATGTCTTCGAAATACCACATGATGTGATCATTGAAGAATGTTTGTACGACGCCGTAGTCGAAATCTGAGTCGATGAACATAGCGCCTACGAAACTTTCCACGATATCTGGGAGGCATTTCGGGGGGTCGGAGACGGTGGTCCAGTAGTCGCGGGCAGAGCCGGCGGTGCGTTTGGCTTCGAGGAGTTCGGTAGCGTATTCGCGGATCTGGTGCTCGAGGATCGCGGAGGCGTAGCGGAGGTGCTTGTGGAAGCCGATGTTGACGCAGACTGCCCCCAAGAACTTGTTCGAGACCATGGCCATTTTGTGCTCGGTGAGCCATTGCGGGTCCTTGGTGGGGAAGCGGTAGAAGAGGTGGGTGATGCTTGTCATGTCTAACAAGGCATCGCCGAGGAATTCGAGGCGCTCATAGCTGGGGACTGATTCGTAGGAGCGAGGTTGGGACGGGTGCATGAAGGCTGAGCGGAGGAGGCGGGGGTACTTGAAGCGATAGGCGTGCTCCAGCTCTACCTTCTCAGCAAGGTCGCGCTGAGAGGCTGTCGAGTCGGCGGTCTGGTATGCTGGCTTGTCGTAAGTCATTCGGTAGGCGTCCCAGCTGCCCATCGCATGTTCTTTGGCGTCGACCAGCTTGGTGACGGCCTGGACAGCGGCGTTCCACTGCTCTTCGTCCCACTTCTCACCAGGCTTGTCGTGGCTGACGAATGCCGCACCGATCAGAGCCTCGCAAACATCGGCAATGGTCTTGTCGCCAAGTTGCTGCTTGAAGACACCCGCTGCCTCCTTTTTGTTGGCACCTTTGCCCTCAAGCAACTTCAACCCTTCCGGATACCATCGGTCGCGCGCGAAAGCCTGGCTGCGCACGTACTGCGACAGGTCAAGTTTCTGCGCTGTCTCGAACAAGTTCTTGTTGCAGAGCATCAGCATTCGGATGATGTGCATGTCTTCCTCCATGTCGTTCGGGTTTTGGATGAACGTGGCGATAGTTGTAGCCGTCTTTAAGAAGGTATCACCGATGAACTCCAGACGCTCATAGTTCTCACCCATGCCCCGCTGGAAGTTGGTGCGCTCCTCATTCTCGTGCTCGCCGCTGTTGTCGGAGTCCTTCGTGACAGCTGCCAAAGCAACATCAGGATTGCACTTCACGCCAACGACATCGCAGGCCTCCAGAGCGATGAGATAGGAATCCAGTCGATGGATGACGGCAGGAAAGACAAAACAAGTTGTGACCACAGGAATAGGCAGCACTGAGATCCGGAGCGGCTCAGGGCAGAGGAATGCTTCGCCACTGTTTGGTCTCTGTTTCAGATCCTCTGCCCCAGGAGTCGCGAGCTTGTTCAAGCGGAGCCAGAGCGTCTCTGCTCTGATGACAGGCTGGTCTGGGTTCCAGGTTTTCCAGTCGCGAGAGGCCTTCCATTTACTGTTCGAGTTGTCAATAATGCTGCTCGCGTTCTTCCGCTTCGAAGAACCCTCTGGTGTAGGATCCGAAGGGGCGAGAATGGGCTCAATCGCGAGTGAGATGAACTTGCCCGCACCACTGAACGGGTCAATCAGGAATTTATTGACGAGATCTTCGGCGGGCCTTTCTGGCGTCCAGTCATAGTTGTCTTTAGCCAAAACCTCGTCGAGTAGCGAGTGATCGAGAATGTCCATGAGAGACGCTCCAGAATCAATTGTACCCGTGTCCTTGATTGGTGCCAGCCACCACGAAACCATAGCAGCATTCTCCTCGTACTTCTTCTTAAAGACATCGTTGAGGACGCGGAACAAGAAGCAGTTAAGCCGGTCCATCGAATCCCCGTCCACCCTGAAAGCCTTGTGTAGGTTCCTGCACACCACTGTCGAGCGCTTGCCATCGTTCAGGAAGAGCGGGAACTGTGGGAAGTCTGGCATCTCAGTCCTCGTCAAAAGCGCCAAGGGCTGATGTGCTCTCTCCAGCCCATCTGGAAAATCCAGCATCGTCACCCACAACTCAGTCGGCAGCGTTCCTCTGCCATGGCTCCAAACGCTCGGCTTCAGAAGCATCGTGTACTTGGTCCCACTTTTCGTGTTCAAAGCGAGCTGTGCGCCTCTCATGACATTGACTCGTTTTCGCTGAGTTGAAGTCAAATGCTCATCAAGGTGTCCCTTCTTCCTCAGCTCTATGCAAGCATCGAAAGCAGCGGCGCGCTTTGCAAGTGTTTTCCTGGTGTGAACGCGACCGATGACGGAGCGTATGACCGAGCCAGGTGGAAGCAAGACCTCGCTGAGGAATTTAGAGCCTCGAGTGAGAACGACATAGGTTGGATGCAGAGGCTCATCTGAGTCTGTCGGTAGCACGGAGACGTAGTTGGCCAGCACCGCGAGGCAGTTGCCGTAGGTAAGCTTCGCACCGGTGACATCGTCGGTGTAGACGCGCAGGTTCTTCTCTTTCTCCAGCAGCATTTCGAGGTTGTCTTCGTGGCCTATAAGTCGGCGATCCTCGGGGAGGGATTGACAGAACCTGCGCATAGTTGCCTCTTGGAACCGTACATCGAGAATGGTCTGCTCATGAATGGAGTTGCCGTTCTCTCTCATGTGGATGAACTTGGAGTTCTGCTTTCGGGCGCGGCCTCGAGACTGGACGTACTGAATCATGGTCCGATATATGTCGAAGCGAACGACAAGATTGCAGTCGGGGATATCAAGTCCTTCTTCAGCTACAGAGGTAGCAAAGAGGCAGTTGATCTCGCCTGAGCGGAACTTGATCATTGTCATGACCTGCGCGCGGTAGCTGACACTGTCTTCGTTCCCTTTGCCATTGCTGCCGACTAAGCTTGCCGGTCTCAAGTGCGTGTTCTTCTTTTTGGCAAACACAGCGCTCAGCAATTGTGCTGTGTGTCGCCGTTCCACGAACACGATGCAGCGGTTAGAAGATGATCGTTCGAACTCGCGAGACAGGTACTTGTTAAGCTTCCCGATTTTCGAGCTGGCGTCAATTTCATTGAAGGGTTTATTGTCCAGGTTTCGGCGATGCTGCTCCAGAAGCTCAATTGCTGATCGGAGGTCGGCGTGTATCTTGTCAAGGTCCCTGACGTCGCGATCGGCATTGCTAGAGTAGAACGTGCGCTCGGCCTTTTCTTCGTATTGCTTCAACCGCTTCTCAGCTAGCGCATCGATGAGATACTGGTCTGCACACCAGGAACCCAACTCTCGAGCGACACGAGGGCACTCTTCAAAGGTCTGACTGAAGGCATGTATGTGGCCGAACTTTGCCTTCACGCTCTGCAGTAACCTCGTCTCATACGGCCGAGTGAGAGGGGCGTATAGCAGTATTTCCTCCTTTGGCCGCTTCACCGCTGCCGTGAAGCTCATATCATCTGTGGTGGCAATCCGAGAGTGTAGCAAGGTCTCCAATTCGAGGGCGGCTTGAACGACGTCGGTCTTTGCATCGACGGGGCTTGCTGTCATGCCGAATACTCGTGGCCGCGAAATCTCGTCAACGTTCATGTAGAAGTCCTTGATGATTCTAGTCAAGGTTAGTCTTGCTACCAACGTCTCTGCGTCCCTCCGTAGCATCGACTCACCGTGCGTACGCATGATTCTTCTTTGTGTGATGTGCCTCATCAAATACAAGTAAGTTGATCTGGTTCATACTTATATAGCTGTGAGACAGGCATTGTTGCAAGATCTCGGCTGTGCACACGATGACCTTGCACTCGGAGAACATCTTCACCCACTTCGCCTTCTGCCAATTGTCAGTGTTATCAGCTCCACAAACTCGTGTGATCTTGTGATCGAGGTTCACCTCCAGCACGGAGAATTGCTGGTATACCAGCGTCACGGAAGAGACGAGGAAGAAGCTGATTCGTGGCTGCTTGCCAGATGCCCGATCTTCGAGTTCTTGGTCTATGATGTGGCGTAGTAGCAGAACTGCGATGAGCGTCTTGCCGGAGCCAGTGTCGAGGACAGCGATGGTGTTCTCCTTTTTGGCTCGTTCGAAGAGTTCCATCTGGTACTCGCGTGGATTCTTGATGATCTTCGTGCCCTCCTTGGCCATGAGAGAGTGAATGGACAGCTCCTCATCAGCGGCTTCCTTGGGTCTGCCATTCTTGAGCTTAGGCTTCAATGCTTCCTGTCCGACCTCACTGGTGACCCATGCTTCAAAGATAGCATTCTGTGCACGTCGCCGCTCCCTGAGGTTGCTGGCTGGGTGACCAGGCTCCTGTGGCACGTTGTCGAGGGCATCATCTGAGTCCATGTCGATGAGTGAGTCTTTCGGTGAAGAGTGGGGAGGATGATTAGTCCCCATGCTGGAGAGCGAGCGTTAGTTGTGAGAGCAAAGATGCAGCAGTTTGTGCATCAGACAAACGCTGGTAGCTGCATAAGCGTGTGCTGCACGATGTTGAATCGTTGCAGATCGGAGAGAAAGGAAGGAGATGTAGCCAAGCGGTAGCAACCTCGTGATCTTCTCACCACGTGGTCACACGGGTCTATCATCTCGATGTTGATGTTTGAAACAGGTGATTTTCGGAGGTGATGTTTTTGCAGCAGTAGATTCGGGAAGGGGACGTGCGGCGAGTGCCACTGTGGCGTAGTATCTCTAAGCATGTGACAGCATCTTCACTTCATAACTTTCTCCTTTTCAATATACCACAATCAAACATACAAGATGGCTGAAGGAGACCGAAGCCTACGATCCGTCTTCGAAGACGCCGAAACAACAAGAAGCAGCCTCGAGAACAGCTACGACTCCAACTCGACCACCTTCCAGGACAGCGTACAATCTGCTCTCAAGTTCTACGACCAGTGTCTGGACATAGCAGGTCGGATATCGCTCTTCAGCCCAAATGAAACGCTCGAAGACATCAACACGGCCGACCTGCAGTACCTTCTCCTCAGCTATCGCATCGCTGAGCTTATTCTCCGAATCAACAACTTCACCGAGCGCAAAGCCAGCCTCCAACGAGCGTCAGAGAGCTATGAGCGCTTCCTTAAGCAGCTGGATACGTATGACATGCTTGCGAAGAGCGACGCAGCATTACTCGAGCAATACCAAGACGCACCCACAACATTCTCCACCGCCCCGACATCCGACCCAGCAGCACGACGAGATGCAAAGATACGGCGGTTCAAGGAGGAGAAAGCGATGAAGGAGAAGCTGGAGTACATGCGAAGGAACCCTTCTGTGCTTCACAACGACGACAGCGCATACCGAGAACTCCAGCTTATGGAGGTAGCGTACTGCACGCACCAGGCTTTCCAGGCTCTGGAGTCGATAGCGCAGGAACTGCACATCATATCCCTGGCCCCTCCCTCGCCGCCTCCAGACGCCGTTCAACGCGCCCCGGACACACGGGAGCGCGACTCACGACTCGGCACCAACTACAGCGAACGTCTCGACTCTTCACATCTCTCCGCGGGCATGCGCGGACCTATCCTCGACAAAAAGGGCAAACCGCTCCGGCCTTTCACGCTCACTTCCAAGCGGCAGGAGATTCGTGGCGGGGTCTTTAGGCCCGATCATACTCTCCCGACCATGAGTATCGACGAGTATCTGGAAGAGGAGCGGAAGCGTGGTGGTATCATTGATGGTGGAGGACCGCAGAGTGGTATCAAGCCGGAGGTGGATCAGGATGATTACGATTTGGCGGATAAGGAGACGATGAAGGCGCGGGAGTGGGATGAGTATGTTGAGCAGAATCCGAAGGGGAGCGGGAATACGATCAACAGAGGGTGAGGCGTGGGCTGGCCCGCATCCTACTCATCGCTCACACTGCAAGTGTTTGCTTTTCATAATGACTTGATCACGGATGAGAATATGTCTCACGGACGACTGTGAAGACCATCGAACAATAAGTACGCCTAAGAAGATATTTCTCCTCGACCAACCCCATACATCGCGGTCCACAGCAATTCCAACCGACTAATTGACCCGCTACTCACCCTCCAACCGCAAAACCACAGCATTCCACCAAATATGCTCCCAACCCTCCGCTGGACCTCACCCTCAAACTGCACCCTAGTCTACATAGTCCTCCACCACCGCCCCCAATCCCACGAATCCGCCGCCACCCTAATATCAACCCACAACGTAGCCCGTACCCTCCGAATCACCTCCACCCTCGCGGCCGCCGACCGCGAAGCCGCCACGTTCGTCAAACACCGCGCGAAGACACTCGCGGTTTCTGATCGCGACATCACGTTTAAGCAGCAAGGCCACCGCAAGATTCGCGATCTCGAGTACTCGGCTGAGGAGGACTGGTGGGAGAGCTGGGAGCTAAAGGTGCGCGAGCAGCTGCAGCGGCTCATTGAGGAAGGGCGGTTGCCGGTGGACATGGAGCGGTGGATTGAGAAGCGGAAGGTGGTGGGGCGGGAGTTGGTGTGGGTGGAGAGGCAGTGGATGAGTACGGAGGGGTGAGGGATGATGTTTGCGGTAAAAGTGGTGTGGATGTTGTTTGCTTCCAGTACTGTTGACACTACACGTCATAAGGGTCAAAGTTATGTCGGGTTTGCCTGCTCATCGGATCATTATACATTGGGCAGTCCAACAGACTTCGAGCATATACCACTTCCTCACGATATTTCACCGGCTCGACAGACACTCACCACATTCTTTGACCAAACTCGGGGCATACCTAGCTCATCACGGCCGTGAACCATCTTACATCATCAACACAAGTACTCTCATCCGTCGAAATGAACGAGTCTACCATGGAAGTGAACTACACCGTCCCCCAGATCGCAGGAGATCCCAGCCGCCCAGTCTACGTAGTAATGCACTACCGCGAGACCCACGACACGCCGGCGCCCATGGAAGGCGGCTACAATATTGCTCGCACAGGTAGGTGGCTGAACCCTTACCGTTCTCCCCCCCCCCCTCGTAACCATCACATCACCACCTAATATCCGCTATCTTACATCTTCTGCACCTTCGCGCTGCCACAACCCTTCTCATATCTTCCGCACCTCAAGCTACCGTGCACACCCCACCCAGATTTCCTTTCCTACCTCTCACCTCCCCCCCTAACCGCGATGCCAGTCTACGTAACCAGCACAATCCACGGCGCCCTCGACTATGCGCGCAGATTCCGAGACTACCGCAAAACCAAAATCACCTGCGTCGACCACGACCCCGTCGAACCCGCCAAGAACTTCCAAGACCACCACGGCCTGGTGATAGGCGACGGCTGGCAGCTGGACGTCCGGAAGGAACCTGCCCCGGATTCCTGGTTCTGCATCCTGGTGAAGGCGGGGCTTCCTGAGGATATGATAGTGAGCAATATCAGGGACTTCAAGATCGTAGGTAGGGAGTTGATCTGGGTGGAGAAGCAGTGGATGAGTACGGTGTGTTAAGTAGATGGTCAGGGGATCGTGGAAAGGTAGGAGGTACTGTTTGGGAATGTGATCTTGTTGTTCTCTGAATGGCTTGAACCATGCCATGCCCATTTTGCTTTGGCAATAGGGTAGGCCTTGTGGACGTTTGATCACTCTTTCTGCCCATCCACATCCTATTCCTCACCCTCACCCTACTTCGACGGATCCAACAACAACTTCCCCGTACTCCTCCTCCCCTCCAAATCCCCCTGCGCCCTCTTAACCTCACTCAACGGATAAACCTCATGAATCCTCACATCCAACTTATCCTTCACCACAAAGTTGAACAGCTCATTCGACCAATGCTCAAACTCCTCCCTCGTAACCAGATAATTAAAAAGCGTCGGCCGCATCAACCGCACATTCTTCGGGCTCAACCTCGCAATCGTAACCGGATCCGGAGCACCAGACGCATTGCCAAAGCTTATCATGCTCCCCAACCGCGCCACGCACTCGAGTGAGAGGTCGAACGTGCTCTTGCCCACCCCGTCGAAGACAGCCGCCACACCTTTATTATCCGTGAGCTCCATGACCTTCGCCTTGACGTCGTCCTTGGAGTAGTTGATCATATGCGTAGCCCCGGCCTTCTTCGCCAGCGCAACCTTCTCCTCCGTAGACGCAGTGCCGATCGTGTTCGCCCCCACAGCCTTCAACAACTGACACAACCACAACCCCGTGCCCCCGGCAGCCGCATGCACCAACACCCAATCCCCCTTCTTCACATGATGTGCCTCCCTTATCAACGTCAATGCAGTCAGGCCTTGTAGGAAAGCCGCGGCGCCGATCTTCTCGCCCACGCCATCAGGGAGTTTGACAGTCTTCGCGGCGGGAACAGCGGTGTATTCTGCGTAAGCGCCTTCAGCCATCCACACGACGCGGTCGCCGGTGGCGAGGCCGTGGAAGTCGCCGCTGGAGCCGGTGGAGACGATGGTGCCTTCGGCTTCGCGGCCGAGGATGTAGGGGAATTGGGGGGCGGGGTAGAGGCCGGAGCGGAAGTAGCTGTGACCATAGCACTTGGTCAGCGGGAGTGCCTCGTGGTTTGAGCCGTTGGCTGGGTGTAGACAGGCAGACTCACGTATCAATGAAGTTAATACCGATGTAGTCGTTCTTGACCAGGACCTGGCCTTCCTTTGGCTCGGGGACAGGGAGGTCGGTCTTATGCTGTAGGACTTCTGTGCCGCCGTTCTTCTCGATGATTACGCCCTTCATGGTCTTGGGTATGGACGCCATTGTTCGTGCGAATGCGAAGGGAGGTTGATGGGACAAGTGGGAGGAAACAGCAGCTAGCCTGCGGGTTGAAGTGAAGAGACGAGGTGTGAGACGTGCAAGCGACATTCAACTGTACAAGAGAGAGTAGGGTTAAGGGGGAGATAGACAGTAGTAAAGATGAGTTTGTGTATGTATTTGGAGAGCTGTTGTTGCAGTTCGGGAGTTGATGTTGTCCCAGAATCTGACGTCGTGATCGGCTCCGATGTCGCAATCGATCAGCCCTACGACCAGTGTTCGGGGCCGACTGACTTATTGGATCAGCAGGTCGTCGTCGTTGATTCTTCTTCTCATCTTCTCCCTTCGTTGTGCCGGCATTCTCAAGCTGACCGTTGACCTGACCATTCAATCCGGCTCCTCATCATCATACCCCTCATCAACCCCCACCCCACCCTCCCCCTCAGCACCCACCATCTCCTGCCCCCCAACCTGACGACCCATCCACTGCCTCGCAGGCCCCGGCTCCTTCCACTCCCGGATATTCTCATTCACCAACCACGTGAAGAAGCTCGCATACGTCGTCTCCAGGTAGTCAATCCACTTCACACCAATATCGAGCTCCTTGACACAAACCTCCATCTTCAGACCAGGGTAGCAGGACTTGAGGATCTCTTCATCGATCAGGAATTCGAACTTCTGCGACTTCTTCGCCTCAAGTGCTGATTTGGGTAGGTCCATTGGTGGTGCGTGAGGGACCTCCCAGCGGATGCAGTGAAGACGACCCATTGGCTTGACGATGGTGCTTGTGAGGCGTGGGTCTTCGTAGACTTGCTTCGCTTCCTCGGTCATGAATTCGATAGCGACGACCTCAAGGCCTAGGTTCTCGATAGAGATGACCTGGAAAGGTTTTTTCGTGCCGTCAAGCTTGGCCTCCACAGCCGCGAACTGCTCGTCCGTACCGTAAGCAGCGACACCAGCCAGGAAAACCTTTTTGGCGTCGTCCTCAACCCAGCCCACATCGTCATCCTCAACCACCCAGTCCCCTTTCCCAGCATGCAGTCCAGCGTAGTTGCCACCGAACAGAGTAGAACAAGCAGTATTGAAGCCACCAGGCAAGCTCTTATCAACCACAGCAAGCTTCGGCAGCTCCTCCTCAGCAACGTCGCAAACTTTCCGTGCAGCCATCAGCTGATGCTTGTACTCCGGACACACATCGTGCAGCAAGAGGTAGTTGTAGAATTTCCGCAGCACATTCGTGGCCGTCTTGATCTGATTGACATCATACCAGTTGCTCTGAGCCATGAACTGAGACGACAGGAAACCCTTGGCAGTCGCCTCAAAGTCCACACTCCAAGTCGACACCCCCTCAAAGACCTCAAACCCATCCATCACACGCTCCGAGACACCGTAGTAAGCAGTCTTCTCAGCAATCTCCTTCTTCGTCAACCCCTCCGTCTCCTCAGTCATAAACCCACCACCCGTAAACATCTGCTGTCCACCGTCCATACCGCCAAACAACATGTACTTCGAAAAGATAGCGCGAGTCTCCTGATGCATCTTGCGACGTGCAGTGAACCTCGTAACAGCCGTCTCGATCCGCGAAGTAAACGACATATCCTCAGCATAATCCTCGCGATCCTGCTCAAATTCCACCGGCTTGATGGGACCTTCGGTGATATACTCCTCGAACCCCGTCGGCTTCATCAACCCCTTGGTAAGCCACGGCTTATCCTCCGGAATGACCTTCTTCTGCCTGTTCAAATTGAGTCTTGGCTTCACAGTCATTCGTCTCGCCGGCGGGAACCGGCGTCTGATGCTTTTGCCATCGGCCGTAACCTCCACGAGAGAGCTGTGCTTAAGCGCATCCGCGACAGCGCTGCGTGGCTTGTACGAACTCATTTTCCGGAAGCTCATGATTTCGTGGAGACTGACTTTGCCTTTGCCCTCTTTGATGAGAGCGAGGAGGTGGGCATCTTGGAGGAGGTTGTCGTCGCCGAAGTAGAACTCGACCTGGCGGATGATTTCGGCTGCTTGGGGGTGAGGGGTGGTTTGTGGTGTTGTCCAGTTGGTGATGGCTGAGTCTGCGCGAGCAGGGACTTCCGTTGAGGCATCCTGCTCCTGCTTGACTGCGAAGTCTCGGACTGCTGTCTCTTCGACTGCTGCGGTTGCCATGTTGAGTGGCGGCTACTTTGACGAAAGTGCTTGTTGGTGAAGGGTAGATGTTGTTGTAGAACGTCAGGTTGTGGAAGTGGACTTAGCTGTCTTGCTTGGTCATGTGAGATTGAGACGAGTCACAAGCATGTGATCGAGTAAGGAGACTTCTCACTGGTTGGTGAAGTGCTCGCTCGTTTTGGAAGGTGCGACACACTTCCTGCCTGGGTGCCACGTGGCTTTGCTAGCCTCGATCCCCTCGCAGCCAATGCCTGCCAGATTCTGTTCTTCGATGTATTGAGCCGATGAGGTGGCAGATTGTATCGAGCTCGGTAACCGTGCTGATGGCGTGATCTAGGGTTCAAGGAGATCACACCGAAAGGTCAGGACTGCCAAGTCTCTACGTAAATCCAAACCAGTGTGGTCATATAGATGGCCACCATCCACTCTCTCTCTTATGGGAATTCATGCCCAATAGTGATCGTAGTGTTCACCGGCGAGATCTTGGCCACCTTCATTCCCACGATGAAGTACCCTGGTCGGCTGCTATCGCTCAGCGTCTCCGAAGCGACGAAAACGCTGTTCTGCAGAGCTGCATACTTCTCACTACCACCATAGAACGAGGGCGTCCAAATTGTCCATCAACCACGTCAGTCACTGGCCTAATCTGCATCATCTGAAGCTCAACCTACTGGAGTAAGAGTAACCGTACGGCACGGCTCGACCTTCGGCCGTTGGGAAAGTGAAGATGGCTGCTGCCTGTGGAGACAGTTGATTTATCCCACCGATGCGTAGCAAGAACGGCACATCACCATCGTCAGGCACGATCTCGCCCACAAAAGCTCCTCTAGCGGTGACACCGTCTGGATCGAGAGTGAGGTAGTCGGCAGCGGCCTTGACAGCGCCACTGAACTGGATCTCGAAACCGGGCTCGGAGGTGAGGTGACCCTGTGCGACAGAGTACCACAACATCAGCTTGTCCCTTAATGCACAATACTTCAGACATGGCCGGCATCCTGCTATGCTTACCTCAACAACGCTTCCTAGAAGTTGCACTCCGCCCGTGCTGAGGTTCCGGAGGAAGTCGATCGCCTTCACGGTAAGCTGAATAGATCAGTCAATGTGAGAGGTTCGGATAGGCAGCTAGACAACTCACGTTGAGATAGAGAGCTGGCGTGGTATACACAGACGGAACCGAAGGTGGCAGGGAGCTGACTGGACCGCCTGGGTGGGCGCCATTCGCGACTGTGCAGAGCCACAGCAGGGACAATGTCGTGCACATCGTTCTTGATGTGCAACCGTTCTTTCGGAGGGGTATCATGATGGGGGAAGCTTTCGTATCTTTGCAGAATGGATGTGATGCTGCAAAGTTAGGTCGAGAGCAGGAAAACTCCAGTCTTCTTAAGGCAACTGGCCGTTCAGCCATTCGTCATCGATATGATTTCGTGCATTGACAATGTCAAGACTATGGGACGGGTCTTGAGTGGGCTGAAAACGGTGTGCATATCGATAGTCTTGTCTCCTCGCAGAGAAGGTCTAAAATGCGTAAGAACTGCGAGACAGACCACGAGCTAGAGGGGTATGGTATGCGGGGACCTGCCCAGACTGATCAGATTGAGACTCGCGAACTCCAAGAGCCCAGCGGAGATCTTGCACTTGTGCATCTCGCATATGACATCGTGTTCGAGATGCCGTTCGCGAAGCCGATCGATTCGACCCTGATCTTGCTAAGTTGGGCGGTCACTGCGAGATGCTGTCTCGGAGGACACTGGCTCGCGAGACGTATACACAGCTCTAGGTTAATTTCGCATTGTGCACACTCCGGACAGCCCGCTTGGGGTTCAGCTCGATCAACAAGTTTTCAACCAAACTTCGAGATGACATGATGTTGTCCGCCAAGTAGGAGGGAAGGTAAGGGAAGGGAAGGAGGGAAGGTTGCGGGAGCTAGCCGGAGCTAATACATATACGGCATTGCTACCTAATTTGATCCGAACACAAGACTCAGATCTTGCAAACAATGATCATAAAACAAAGCGCAAGACAGTCGTAACTGGCCGGACGCCAGGACTTCGAGAACACCATAAAGGGCGAGTATCGCGACTCGTACAAAAGGTATAAATCGGGTACCAACAAGCTCATCGGATGGCTTGCATTAACGGCCAATTACGGGCAGCACCTCTCCGACGATTCGGATTCGTTCACGCCTGCTTCCTCAACTCGCAAAGCAGATCGTAACATCACGTCTTCCTGTTCCTCAGTACATCTTCCAGACGCTGAGATGGGTGATATCCGAACGCAAGGAGTGTGCCTCCCTCCATCGGCTTCAGGCTACTGGCGACTCTGGACATCTACACTTCCTCAATATTCTCGAGCAGGTAGAGCTCATACTCCGACAATCAGAGGTCACCGAGAATCCTCCAGACATTCATTGCCTCCCGCCAGAGGTGACCGAGCAGTACGTCAACCGGTTTGCATACCTTGACCTTCATGCTCCTGCTGCATCATACGAAGACGAAAGTGATCCGCCATCATCAATTGCCCAGCCAGACACGGGCCACAAAGACTTCGTCGGCGAGGAACCGCAGGAAGATGATATAGAGGAAAGCACCTTCGCCTGCCATTGTTTCCTTCGGGACTGGCACGCCATCAAGCAGTACGTGGGCAGTTTGTGGAGTGATTACCCCGACGGCAAACTCTCCTTGATTACAGCTGCTGTCGCGAGCAATGCGGCGTTCGATACGATTGAGCGGCTGCACTATGCTCTATCGGAGAAGTTCCCAAAGTACAAGCATTACGAAGGCCTCGAAGGTTTGCTGTTAGAGGACGACAATCTAGGTGGATTCCCGCCTCCCCGGAATATGCCTAGAAAAATGCCAGACCGAGCTGTCGATCTCAAAGTGTTCCAGTCACCACCTCCAGGACGAGAATGTTTCGCACTACTGAAGTTCATGAGCGATATTCATAAGAAAGATACTACAGTCATCGACTTTCCGGACGTCGACAGCGATTTTGACTGGACTCAGAAATGTGCAGACGATAACGCTACCCGCGATCCGCCTACGATCGTCGCCGTCCTTGCCCGTTTCCTCCGGGACATGCGGGCCTATTGCTGTGCACTTGGTGGCATCGATAAACCTCTTGATCAGCTTACACTTTACGCCTCTGAATTCTACGAAACCAACGAGGTCACTGTTCGTCTCGTGCTCGCATGCGAAATCTTCGTGGACATCTTCTTCATACTCCGACAAAACATCTTCTCGCCGTTCGTTGCACTCGGCGAAGCTGCTAAGCGAGCTTCCAACTCACTGAAACGATACGACGTACATGTGAGAGTCTTGGGATCCGACCTTCGTAACGAGCAGCTCGATGAAGTCTTCGGAGCTCTGAGGACCTTTGTAGAACGTTGCGTGGAGCGAGACATGATTGCGGAGTTCAGGTTGAAGGGTGGCGAACAGTGGAAGCACAAGCGCCTAGGCGCATTCTGCCTGCTAAAGCACCATCCGATCTTGTGCGGCATTATGCGGTTCAACATCGACCGGAAGATGTACCACATTGGGACCTCCCTTTCGACGTCTTAGAACTGCGTATTGGCAGTTAAGCACATGTATAACGCTGCGCGACAGAGAGGGTATCTTACCAAGCAATGGCCGGATCTCGAAGCCATCATCGGCTTCTATGGTCCTTCGCACATCTTCGTAGGCGAGCGGTCCGTCCCTGATGGCAGCCTTTTGGGGCGTCTACAGCTTGCGTTCGGCGTCCCAAAATCGGCTATCAGTCGCAAGTACCGCATGAATCCCAACGACAGGGCCGCAATGGGTGTGGACGTTAGCAAGATGCGGGTGAAATGCGAACTACGACGTGCCTTGTACCGAAATACGCCATTGCTCGGTGCTACACGCAATGGATACAAGGCGACGGGAGAGCAGGACGCAGAAACGGTACTTCGTCGCATGGAGCAAGCAGTCATCCCTATGATAGACGCACCCAACGCAGAGACTGCACTCCGCGGCATGGAGGAGGCACTCAGATCCACGACAGAAACTTCAGGCACAGAGGATGTTCGACAAACGTCGAGACAACGCAAGGATCGCCAGCTTCTAACGCCCCTCGATCTTCTGAAGCAAATACGACACGGCGTGCAGGGGGAAGAGTATCAGCTTCAATTCGATTTCATGGAAGTCAACCTCCAGTGTATGGAGCTCCTCAGGCGTTTCAAGCACTGGGCCCTGGCCGTCGGAGAGAACCCGTTCGCGGATGCGTTGTCGTCCAACAAAAACTTATACGCTGTGGTACAGACTGTCTTGATCTTCGAGAAACTCAAACTAGTATGCAAGACGGGCGGACCCATTACAGACGCATATGTAAGGGTGTCGCTGCTAGAAATGGCCGCGGGGAACATGGAGACAGTGATCGACCGCGACGGTTCGAAAGCAAGCGACAGGGCGAGAGAATTGTGTCCAGCGCTTGCGCAGACGCTCTCTTAGTTGTGCAAACCTCATAAGGCTCTCTGAAAGTGATCAGATGCCTCAAGCAGACATCATGAACTGGGAGACTGATGCGTCTGCTGGAGATGGATGGTGAGAACATAGATGCTTTGGGTGATGGCGATGAGGCCAGAGCAAGCAGAGAGGCGGTGTCATCGTTCTCGAATCTGCAGATGCACTGTAATCATGTGGTGAAAGGGTACATACAGTGATGGTTAGCATAGGAAACGGGAGACTGATCCGTCCGCTGTGGTACCACTGCATCGGTGCTCGTGTGTGCATACAACGATTTCTTGTGCATAGCAACAACTTTTAGCGCGTCTTGCACATCCTCTCTTCGACATCAATTTACCTCTTCCTGCCCATCCCGTTCCTCCATCGCCGTCTGAATGCTGTTTCCAAAGGACATGAGTTAGGGTTCGGCACAACTGGGCCGAAACCTCAACGACACTTCAGCCCCGACATAGCATCCCTGCTTGCACCTTAATTGAGCCGGGGAAGGCGATGTCACATCGCGAGCCACCGACATAATCCTCCGAACCTGACATGTGAAGTCTTGAACATCTCGGGCAGAATAATCACCGGCGCTCCTTCATTACAATTCAAAACCCGCAGCCATGGCGGATAAATCAAAACAACTAGACGCCTCTCAGCTCAAGGCCTTCGAAAACGCCGCCGCAGGCCACGATGGTGTTCTCTCCGACCCCTCTGGCGAACTCGTTATCAAGCCCTGCATTGAAGCCGAAATCAAGTTCTACCAAGACACTCTTCACGAACACCCCGACTTCGCAGAAATGATGCCGACTTTCATGGGAACACTCCAGCTCGGCGAGCCCGCGCATGCCCCTTCGGTCACTGCTGCTCACGAGAACGAGGAGATGACTCAAGCTACCAAGGACCAGCAGCTACTCCACGGTGTCAAGATCGCCACCCTAAGTGCGATTGTGCTGGAGAACCTGGAGCACGGCTTCAAGCAAGCCAATGTCCTGGACGTCAAGCTGGGCTCTCAACTCTACGAGGACGGCACGAAAGCCGAAAAAGCCGCACGACTGGACAAAGTGGCCGCAGAAACCACGACCGGCTCGCTCAACTTCCGCATCGCAGGCATGAAAGTCTGGAACGGGGAGAAATTCGACATTTACGACAAATTCTACGGCCGGCAGTTCAACGCAAAGAACGTGCAGAATGGCTTTGAGACGTTCTTCAGCGGACTCACCACCGGACTCAAAGCGGACGAAGCACAGGAACTCCTAGAGACGATCTTAGCAGAAATCACCAAGACGAGGCATATGCTGGAGAAGTACGAGTCGCGGATGTACAGCGCGAGTGTGCTTATCGTGTACGAAGGCGACAGCGGCGAGTTGGGAGAGCTGATGGGTGGTGAGCCGAAGACCCCTCGTGTCGACGAGCGAGCACCTACGCGGCTGGAGGTGAAGAAGAGTATTGATGATGAAGAAGACGAGGAGGAGAAGCCGCCTGTGGCCTTCAAGGTGAAGATGATCGATTTCGCGCACGCTGCTTGGACGCCTGGGAGGGGCAAGGATGACAACGTCATCATCGGCTTGAAGAACGTCGAGAAGCAGATGGATCAGCTCATCGCACGATTTGGCTAGAAGAGTTTCTGAGAAGCAAAAGTGGTGGTGGTGGCGATGACTTGCATGATACCCCTGATATAGACTACCTTACCTTTCTATACCGAATTCCTCCAGTATTGCTTCTTGGTGTTCACCAACAGCTGGTATGGGATCCATGCGCACTTCGAAACCCTCTGCGGCCCCGGCTGGCTTGAGAGCAGGTATCTTCCCACCCGGCGTGTCGACTTCAGTCCAGCGATCTCGCGCCTTCAGCTGTGGATGCGCCCACAGCCCAGCCATATCGTTCAGCTTCGCGTTCGCGATGCCGGCCTGCTGCAGTCGGTCTAGTACATCATCTGCGGTGTATTTGCTGAAGACTTCTTCGATGATGGCCTTCAGCTCTTTGCGATTTGTTGATCGTGTTGACGTAGTCTCAAACCTAGGGTCGCTCATTAGATCCGGCTTCTGAAGGATGTCCTTGCAGAAGATGCCCCATTCGCGATCGTTCTGTATTCCGAGCATGACCGTACCGTCTTCGCCAGTATCGAAGGGTCCATACGGGTAGATGCTCGCATGCTCGGCTCCAGCCAACGCTGGCGCAGGTGCACCGTCATAAGCGTAGTACATTGGAAAGCTCATCCACTCGGCCATGCTCTCCAGCATGCTGACATCAAGTCTTGCCCCTTTGCCAGTTTTGCTCCGCTGTATTATTGCAGCCAAAATGTTGTTGTAAGCTGTCGTGCCTGCAGCAATATCCGCGATCGAGATACCAGATTTTGCTGGCATGCCTGGCGAGCCGGTCACAGAAAGAAAGCCAGACTCGGATTGAATTAGTAGATCGTACGCCTTCTTGTCCTTATACGGGCCAGTGCTTCCATATCCGCTAATGTCACAAACAATAAGGCCAGGGTGCTTGTGCTTGAGAGTTTCGTACCCCAGCCCCATCCGCTCCGTTGCGCCAGGCGCCAGATTCTGAACGAGGACATCTGCTTTCGCTAGGATCTTCTTCAGAGCTGCGAGATCTTCGGGCTTTTTGAGGTCAAGGGCCAGGCTTTCCTTGCTTCGGTTGGTCCAGACGAAGTGCGAGCACTGGTCCTTCACTCTCTTGTCGTGGTACCGGTTGAAGTCACCCGTTCCAGGTCTTTCAATCTTGATTACGCGAGCGCCTAGGTCTGCGAGCTGGCGGGTGCAGAAGGGACCGGCGATTGCTTGTTCCAGAGATACTACGAGATAATCAGATAATGGCAGGTCCTTGGAGTTTGAGTTTGAAGCAAATGGTGCAGCTTGTCGAGTGATGGAAGAGACGTGCAGACATCGTCTTCGCTCGACATCGCCTTTCTGTTGCGTATGCTGAACCGTCCTTCCATGCACTCGACTCGCAATGGCCAGGCTCGGTCGGCTTGCTGCGGTGACCACAGGAGCCCACGACGGAGGAATGCTGCATAGTGCCCGGCAGTTCATCTTCGCGTTCCTCCTCACCACGAACACATGTGAATGAAATAGGAGATTCGATATGGAGAGTCGAAGGGGATCAATGAGGCCATAGGAACTACTACCTATTTCCGACAGCGAATGCGGAGACGACCAGCCGAATTGCCGGCAGCGACAGGACTATTCGGATCTACAGCGGCATAGAGCCATCAGGGACACCGGAGTCGGTTCAGGTTAGATCTCAAACCCAATGGCCACACGGTGGCATCCGAGGATGAGGATTTGTAGCAGATGGAATGTTTAGGACAGGAGAACTTTCGTTCTACCACATAAACATTTAAGCTCAGAAGGTCCGCTCCGAGCCGCGTGCTTGAATTGAGCTACTGCAGAACGATAAGGCGAGACAATGCCGGAATCTTCTACTAAAATCTGGAAGGTCTCGAGTGCCTACATAAGGTACCTTAATTGCGACAACACTCGCAAAATAATACCAACACCATGGCGCAACAACCCAACGGTGATTGCCTCCAAGGCGCCTCTCTAGCACAAGACCTCTTCGAAGACATGGGATCAAGAGTCAACGGCATGACCACGAACGGACAAGCAGGAGACGACGAGGTCGAACAACGAGTCACCGACGAAATCGAGAGCTTATGCATGAACTGCCACGAGAACGGAACAACGAGACTACTGTTGACAAGAATACCCTTCTTCCGCGAGATCGTCATAATGTCCTTCTCGTGTCCACACTGCAGGCTCCAGAACAACGAGATACAGTCGGCTGGACAGATTCAAGAGAAGGGCGCGAGATATGCCTTACGCGTGGAGAGCGAATCAGACCTGCAACGACAAGTTGTCAAGAGCGATACTTGTGTGTTCCGGATAGAAGACTTGGACCTCGAGATACCGCCAGGCAAGGGCAGATATACGAATGTGGAGGGGATGATCGGCACAGTGAAGCAGGACTTGGAATCACATCAAGAAGAGCGGACGCAACAGATGCCAGAGGTCGGAGAGAAAGTTGCAGGAGTGATCAACACGTTGACAGACATGGTTGAGGGACGAAGATTTCCGTTCATGATCTCGGTGGACGATCCTAGTGGTAACTCGACGATCGAGCCTAAGCCGGGTGAAGCAGCTGGGAAGTGGGCCAAAAGCGAGTACAATCGCACTTCGGCGCAGAATGCGGTATTAGGGCTGGGTGACGATGTGCCGCCTCCAGCACCACACGACCACAGCCACGATGATACTGAGACACCCTGTGAGTACCATGCTGATGGGATGGTGCCATCACTACCAGCGAATGGCGTGCAATCGAACAACGTCGACGAAGACGACATCATCGAGAACCAAGTCTACGAGTTTCCTGCGCAATGTCCTGGCTGTACACGGCAATGCTCGACAAACATGAAGATGGTCAACATACCCTACTTCAAGCAAGTCGTCCTGATGAGCACAGTCTGCGAGCACTGCGGTTACCGATCGAACGAGGTGAAGACTGGTGGGGAGGTGCCAGAGAAGGGCCGAAAAATTACATTGAGAGTCTCGAAAAAGGAAGATCTGATGCGCGACATACTCAAAAGCGAGAGCGCAGCACTAGCCTGCCCCGAACTGCAGCTCCGTGTCGAGCCCGGCACAATGGGCGGTCGATTCACCACTGTCGAGGGCATCCTCACGCAAATACGTCGCGATCTCAGAAGTCAGGCTTTCGGGCTTGAAGACGGAGACGCCGAGGTAGCGGAACGAGGTGGAGACTCGATGACCGAAGCGTCGAAGCAGTCGTGGAGTACGTTCTTTGACAGTCTGTCGGAGGCGGTAGAGGGGAAGAAGGAGTTCACTCTCATTCTGGAGGACCCGCTTGCGGGTAGTTATGTGCAGAGCCTTACGGCACCGGAGCCTGACCCTCAGATCGAGGTCGAGGACTATGAGAGAACGGAGCAAGAGATGGAGGATCTGGGCTTGAAGGATATGAAGACTGAGAATTATGCTGAGGAAGGGGTGCAGGAGGCTGGTCGATAGTATTGAATGATAATGAGCATGATGAACCCGACACATCTTTGACTTACTTCTCCCTCCTCTGATTCGAATACTCCAACTATTGCCTGTGTACGTCGCTGGATTGTCTTGGCAAAGCATGTGATCATGCGGCTCGGAAGCGGCTGCCGAAAGTCTAATTCCATAGATCGCGTCGAGTCGCGAACCACATCATGAATTCAGGATATCAATCAACACAACCCAACCACTTTCACGGCCGCCACATTTCATCGTCTTGATAGCGAGTACTGCATTCAATCACCCGGGTTCTCTCGCTACAATAGTGTCACAACAACCGCGATCAGTACTGGCCGCCGAAACACCAAACTCCTGAACAACTGGAGTCCACGATGTTCATACGCTCAGAGGCTGGAGAACGATAAAGATCATGGAGGACCCCGTGGTCCATGGGATGAATGGATCGGCGAATGGCGCCCCAACGTCGTCTGGTTCGCCATCGGCCATAGATGCAGAGGACATCATCAGATATCTCTCCAGGGTGCTCGAGGTTACGCTGGGGGCCACAAAAGAGGATCTGGAACAATATGGAAGCCTGCTGCACGAGGCATTCATCGAGGAGACTGTGGCACGATGTGCCAGATTCGCGCTTGAGTCGCAAGCAGCGCTCTATGTGCTAAGGCAGACGACCACATCTCAACAGAACGGGCAGGGGGACGGCGAGGAGGCGGACCCCAACGATATATATCTACTCAGCTCGGAGGTTGCATACTCCATTCGAACGACCGGCTGCGTGGCCTTCCTGAAGAGACCTGCACCTCTGTCTCCTGAGATTGCCATCAGTCGACAGGTTTCGGTTGTGAACATTCCGCTAGGCAACGCTCTAGGCTCAGCAGATTCGAGCTCAGCTGCCTCTCCCTACGAGAATCTACACTCACTGGTGCGCGGCGCGCTCACACCTTTATTTGAAGCCGCGGCGAGAGGGTCTGAGTCGGCGAATGAGAAGTTGCGACCAGAAGGAGAGTCCCGGACAGGCGTGTCAGGCGCGCGGAGGAGGTTGGCAGATCTGGAAGTCAGCCTGCAAAATCTTCAGCAGAACATTGAGGTGGAAGGCCCACGGCTACAGGTTCATGATGCCGTCAGAAATCAGCTCGCTGAGAGCAACGGTGACCTACAAGATGCTGCAACCAACATACCCGACGGGCTTGTCCTGGATGGGCAGTTCCTCAATCGCCTCCAAAGCATGGTCAACGAATGGATCAAGCAGATACGAGACTTCACCAGGTCATCCGACGACCGACCCGTGCTCACCACCACGCAAGAGAAGAATTTCTGGTTGGCCATGGAGACTGCTATCGAGAGCATCGAACACCAATTAGCTAGTGGCGGTGTACAACTCACTATGAAGATTCTGGAGAAAGCGAAGCGACATGGTATCACTGCGAGCTTCCGGGATGACAGTGGCTTGAAAGAGACGAAGCACAAGGTGCAGCAGTACAACCAGTTGTTCAACGGCTTTCCAATCGAAGATATGCTGTCTTCGACATCCGTCGAAAAACTACGGGACTCTCTCGACGATGTGTTCTCCCATCTGAACAAGAAGCTTCGTGTCACTCCGTACCCTGTCCGCAGGGCATTGCCACTGGTTGAGGCTATTTCGACCGATCTCGACAGCAGACTGCACGATATACTGAATGGTCGAACACTCATGCATCTGTCGTTTATCGAATTCCAGAAGATGGTCGCGCAAGTCGGTGAGATCTGGGCGTTCTGGGATGATGACTTCAAGGAGTTCACAAACGTCGCTCGTGAAGCCACACGGAAACGGCAAGACAAGTTCATTCCTATCAAGATTCAGAAGCGTCACAGCGCCACCGAGGATCGTCTGAGCTACATCGAGAACTTCCGGAAGAACCACGAGCAGCTGCAGAAGACCATCGTGAATGTGCTAGGTCCTGACGACGATGAGGTTGAAACTGGCAACGATGCTAACGGCCATGTCGTAGTCGAGGAAATGGGCGATGTCGACGCTATCGAAGAGATTGCGCAAGCCTATCTGGTTGTCAAGGATGTCGATGTGCTTGATGTTTCTCCTGAAGGTACTCGGCTATGGACTCAAGCTGAGCAGGCTTACAACGAAAGAACCTCTCGCGTCGAGAACTCGATCATCGCTAGGCTACGAGACCGTCTGGCTGTCGCCAAAACCGCAAACGAGATGTTCCGTGTCTTCTCACGATTCAACGCGCTTTTCGTTCGACCCAAGATCAGGGGTGCAATTGCTGAGTACCAGGTGCAACTCATCAGCAATGTCAAGGAAGATATTGAGTCTCTTCAGGAGCGCTTCACTCACCAGTACGGCCACTCCGAGTCGCATGCTATGGCTCAGCTGCATGATCTTCCTCCCATATCTGGTTCTATCATCCGTGCCCGTCAGATCGAACGCCAACTAGACAGCTACATGGCCAAAGTCGAAGACATCTTGGGAGCACAGTGGGCCCAGCACACGGATGGCCAGAAGCTCCATAAGCTTGGAGAAGGATTCCGGCGAAAGCTAGACACGAAGCCAGTTTTCGACGACTGGCTACGTGACATCAGTCGGCGGCATCTCTCGATATCAGGACGGCTTTTCGCAATCAATCAAAATCGCGCGAAAGGCAACCAGCTTGAGATCCACGTCAACTTCGACTCTCAAGTCATCACCCTATTCAAGGAGGTCCGCAATCTGCTATGGCTGAACTTCAACGTTCCTCATACCATTAGCAATGTCTCGAAAGAGGCCAAACGAGTGTATCCGTTTGCTGTTAGTTTGATGGAGAGTCTGAACACGCTTGGGCAGACGACACAGGCCATTGCTAGTATGGGTGGCGTCACCATGCTTCTGAGTGGCTACCGCAACGACGTGCAGGCGTTCATCGCGAAAGGCACACCTCTTCGATGGGACACTTTTGTGCTAGCTTATGATGTTCATGTTCGACAGCAAGCGGATGACATGCTTGGGCACTCATCTGGCGACGATAAGTTGCACGTGCAGTTCGTGCGCAACCTCGGAAGTGCCATTGCTACGCTCCAGAGCAAGGTATCGACGCTGTCGACTATCCAAATTGCCGTAGACACTGCATTGCGAGAGCTGCAGAGCTGTTCTTTCACGCACGAGGCTTTCCAGAGCCATCTCGAATCATTGCAACGATCAATCGACCAGCTCAACCTCGAAGGCTACGCCAACATAGGACACTGGGTATCGAAGACCAATGACAAGGTCCTTGAGGCGTTACAGGCGAGGCTTCAACGAGCTCTCAAAGACTGGAGTGACGACTTCGACCACGGCGCGCCCGACGAGCATCAAACCAGAGAGCCTGGCATGCCAAACATAGGAACGTTTGCTCATGACATTGTGATGCAGAACCAGCTCATCCAGCTCGAGCCACCACTGGAAGACGCAAAAGCCGGCTGGCTGGACAACCTGCACGACTGGCTCGGTATTGTATGTAACCTGCCCAGACTGCAAGCCTCACGGTTCGAAAGTGCTTTGGCCGTGGGAGCGTCAAGGGGCGCAACGACATACACCGAGCTTCCCGAGATGTGCATACAGTCGCTCGGCGAGCTCTACGAGCAAGTTGACACGAAGCTATCCACCGCTCAGACATATGTGAACGAATGGCTGCAATTCCAGAGTCTGTGGGATCTGCAACTCGAGCAGATTCAAGATGACCTACGAGAGGAACTTGACCTGTGGCTTCAGCTCATCCTTGA
Organism: Extremus antarcticus; assembly: GCA_033117895.1. Classification (NCBI taxonomy): domain Eukaryota; kingdom Fungi; phylum Ascomycota; class Dothideomycetes; order Mycosphaerellales; family Extremaceae; genus Extremus; species Extremus antarcticus. Next base: position 47,874 of record JAWDJX010000070.1, on the reverse strand, counting down.
GATCCGGCAGAAACGAGATACCTTCGATACATCTGGGATGCGTCGCTCGTTTGGCCATCTTGTCATCAATTACGAGCAAGTGCAAGCGAAGGTTAATGCCAAGTACGACCAGTGGCAGCACGATCTTCTTGCTCACTTCTCTGTCCTCTATGCGACACGGCTGGTGGATGTTTATGCCGAACTGCAACGGGCGAGGAAAGATCTTGAGGGGCAGTCCATGCAAGCTTCATCGACATCGCAAGCGGTCTCCTTCATTACTGTTGTGCAGACTTGCAAGCGTCAAACGAAGGTCTGGGAGCCAGAGATGGAGACCTTCCGTCATGGGCAACAGACATTATCGCGGTTGAGGTTCCAGTACACAAAGGACTGGCTCTATGTTGAGCAAGTTGACCACGAATGGATGGCGCTTGTCGAAGTGCTCGAGCGGAAGAGCAAGCTCATCGTCGACCAGACCGATGCACTGAAGGCCAAGATCATCGCCGAGGATGGTGTTGTCTCGAGAAAAGTGTCTGAGGTGACGGAGCGCTGGAGCGACGAACGTCCAGTCTCAGGCTCCATACCACCGGCTGAGGCTGTCTCGACACTGGACAGTTTCGACAAAGAGCTCTCTCAACTTCGCGAACAGTCCGACATGGTGTCAAAAGCCAAGGAAGCCTTAGAGCTTCCTGCAAGTCCTGACAACATGCTGGCTTCACTCCTGGAAGAGGTTCAAGACTTCAAGTCTGTTTGGGCCAATCTCACGATCGTTTGGGATCAGCTCAACGATCTTCGTGATCAGCCTTGGAACAGCGTGCAACCAAGAAAGCTTCGCCAGTCTCTCGACAACCTCATCAAGACTACGAAAGAGATGCCAAGTCGGATGAGACAGTATGCCGCATTTGAGCACGTCCAGTCTGTGCTACGTCAGCTTCTTAAGATCAATCCTCTTCTGACCGAGCTGCGGTCGGATGCTGTACGAGAGCGGCATTGGGTCAAGATCTTCAAGACATTACAGCCATCAAAGCGCTACTCGGCCCTATCCATGACACTCGGCGATGTCTGGGACCTTCAACTAGGAGCAAACGAGTCCGCGATTCGTGATGTCATTACACAAGCGCAAGGCGAGATGGCCCTCGAAGAGTTCGTACGATCCGTCCGCGAGCATTGGTCAAACTACACACTGGACCTTGTCAACTACCAGAGCAAGTGCAGGCTCATTCGCGGCTGGGACGACCTGTTCACGAAGTGCAGTGATCATCTCAACTCTCTGCAGGCTATGAGACACTCGCCGTACTACAAGGAGTTCGAAGAAGAGGCGTCGGCGTGGGAGGACAAGCTCAACCGCGTTCATGTTCTCTTCGATGTCTGGATCGATGTGCAGAGACAATGGGTCTATCTCGAAGGTGTCTTCACCGGCAATGCTGACATCAAGCATCTGCTCCCGATCGAGTCTTCGCGCTTCGCCAACATCAACAGCGAGTTCACGAATGTGCTCAAGAAGGTTTACCGCTCGCCGCAGGTGCTTGAGGTTCTGAACATTCCCGACGTCCAGAAGTCGCTGGAGCGACTCGCCGATCTCTTGAACAAGATTCAAAAGGCGCTCGGCGAATATCTCGAGAAAGAGAGGGTGTCGTTCCCGCGCTTCTACTTCGTTGGTGATGAGGATCTGCTCGAGATCATTGGCAATAGCAATGACACGCTTCGAGTCGCAAAGCACTTACGCAAAATGTTCGCGGGCATCTCTGGCCTTGTGATGGACGAAGGCACTAACATTCTTGGCTTGACTTCGAAAGAAGGCGAGAGCTTGACATTACGGAATCCAATATCGCTCACAGCCACGCCGAAGATCAATGACTGGCTGAGAGCTTTGGAGACTGGCATGCGCGAGACCCTCTCGGACTCACTTGTCGAGGCAGTCAATGAGTTCACCAGCATTGCTGAAGACAACATGGCTGCCTTCGAAAGCTACATCGAGAAGTATCCGGCCCAGATCGTTGTTCTCGCTTCGCAAGCCTGCTGGACCGAGCAGGTTGGCACAGCACTCCAAAAGAATGGTTTAGCATTGCAAAAGCTCTTCGACGGCCTGGTCCTGCGACTGAAGTATCTCGCAACGTCGGTCCTTGGAGATCTTCAACCAATCTACCGCAAGAAGTGCGAGCATCTGATTACCGAGTTCGTCCACCAGCGGGATGTCGTTGCCAGACTCATCGATAGCGGAGCAGACTCGCCAGGTCACTACATGTGGCTGTTGCAGATGCGTTACGACTTCGATGCCAGTGCAGCGCCGCTCGAGCGGATGCAGATCAAGGTTGCCAATGCCACCCTCGCATACGGCTACGAGTACCTTGGCGTGCCGGAGAGGCTCGTAAGAACTCCACTCACGGATCGCTGCTTCCTCACCTTGAGCCAGGCTTTGAGCCAACGACTTGGTGGCTCGCCGTATGGACCGGCTGGTACTGGTAAGACTGAGTCTGTCAAAGCGCTTGGTGTACAGCTGGGACGCTTCACACTCGTCTTCAACTGCGATGATACTTTCGACTTCCAGGCCATGGGCCGTATCTTCCTCGGGCTGTCGCAAGTTGGCGCCTGGGGTTGTTTCGACGAGTTCAACAGACTGGAGGAGCGCATCTTGTCGGCCGTGTCGCAGCAGATCCAGAACATACAGCTCGGCCTCCGCAAGCGTGCTCAGGACGCTGAAGCCCAGATCGACCTCGTTGGTCGTCAGCTCAAGGTGCACCCACTCACTGGCATGTTCATTACCATGAATCCAGGGTACGCTGGTCGCTCGAATCTGCCCGACAATCTGAAGAAGCTCTTCCGCAGCGTCGCCATGTCGAAGCCAGACAAAGAGATCATTGCCGAAGTCATGCTGTACTCTCAAGGTTTTGGCGAGGCCAAGACACTCTCAAGACAGACTGTGCCATTCTTCGACAAATGCAATGCCACGCTATCAAAACAGCCGCATTACGACTTCGGACTGCGCGCACTGAAGAGCGTTCTCGTCAGCTCGGGAGGGCTTAAGAGGCTCCGCTTAGCTGCTGGGAGCGAGGTATCCGAGGACGCTGTTGTCGAGCCACAGATCATCGTTCAGAGCATCCGGGAGACGATCGCACCCAAGCTGGTTCGAGAAGATGCCTTGAAGATGGCAGAGATCGAGGCTGAGTCTTTCCCTGGGGTCCAATATTTGCCTGCCGCACTCGAAGATCTACGGAAGGCTTTGCAAGAAGTGGTGGAGGAGCGGAAGCTTGTGGCCACCGACGCTTGGTTGACGAAAGTTATTCAACTGTATCAGATTCAGAGTTTGCATCATGGTGTGATGATGGTGGGAAGCTCGGGCACTGGGAAGTCGACGGCGTGGCGGGCTCTTCTTGCTGCTCTGCAGAGAGTGGATGGCGTTGACGGCGTATGCCATGTCATCGACCCCAAAGTCATGTCGAAAGAGAGCCTGTACGGCACTCTTGACAGCACCACGAGAGAGTGGACAGACGGACTCTTCACAAGCATCCTCCGAAAAGTGGTTGACAACTTGCGCGGCGAGGACAGCAAGCGCCACTGGATCGTGTTTGACGGCGATGTTGATCCGGAATGGGTGGAGAACCTCAACAGTGTGCTCGACGACAATAAGCTCCTGACGTTGCCCAACGGTGAGCGGCTCGCACTGCCGCCTAATGTTCGGATCATGTTCGAAGTCGAGACACTGAAGTATGCTACACTGGCTACCGTAAGTCGATGTGGCATGGTATGGTTCAGTGACGATACAGTTGAGCTGGATGTGATGCTGTCGAGGTACTTGGCACAGTTGGCGACAGCGACATTCGAGGACCTTGAAGACGATGCCGCAGCACCTGCGCCGGCCGAGACGCGGCTGGCACTGCAGTCGCTGATGTCCGACATCCTTCGACAGAGACTCACGGCGGACGACTTTGTCAAGAAGGCGCTTGATCACAGCCAGTCGTTCAAGCATATCATGGAGTTCACATCGATCCGCGCGCTGGGCACCTTGTTCTCGCTCTTACGCAAGGCATGCAGATCGATCCTGGAGTTCAATATTCAGCATTCAGACTTCCCTCTGAGCGACGACCAGACCGAGACATACCTGTCAAAGAAGGTGCTGGTTGCAGCGGTATGGTCCTTCACAGGCGACTGCCCACTGATCGAGAGAAAAGTCTTTGGCGAGTTCCTGGCTGGGCTGGCTACTGTTGAGATGCCCGTCCTGACCGAGCATTCATCCTTGATCGACTACGATGTGTCGTTGCCCTACGGTGTATGGACGCCATGGCAGAATCAAGTGCCCTCTATCGAGGTCAACACGCATTCCGTAACACAGACAGATCTGGTCATCCCGACATTAGATACCGTCCGCCACGAAGATGTGCTCTACTCATTCCTGGCTGAACACAAGCCGCTGTTACTGTGCGGACCGCCTGGTTCAGGCAAGACGATGACGTTATTCAGCGCATTGAGGAAGCTGCCAAACCTGGAGACCGTCGGCCTCAACTTCTCAAGCGCCACCACCCCAGACCTGCTCGTCAAGACTCTGGAGCAGTACTGCGACTACAAGAAGTCGCTCAGCGGTGTGACAATGGCGCCAAGGCAAATCGGGAGATGGCTTGTCGTCTTTTGCGACGAGATCAACTTGCCAGCACCAGACAAGTATGGCACTCAGCGTGTAATCTCCTTTCTCCGGCAACTTGTTGAGCACGGAGGCTTCTGGCGAACTACAACCAAGACATGGGTGACACTGGAGCGTATCCAATTCGTCGGCGCATGCAACCCGCCCACAGATGCTGGCCGTACTCCCCTTGGTCTTCGGTTCTTGCGACACGCACCACTTGTTATGGTTGACTACCCTGGAGAGCTCTCGCTGAGCCAGATCTACGGCACCTTCAACAATGCGATCCTGAAGATCATCCCTACTCTACGGGGGTACGCTGATGCTTTGACACAAGCTATGATACACGTTTACTTGCAATCACAACGGAAATTCACTCCCGACATCCAGCCGCACTACGTCTACTCCCCTCGAGAGTTGACGAGATGGGTGCGTGCACTCTACGAAGCCATTCGACCTCTGGAGACACTATCACTTGAAGGTCTGGTTCGCATCTGGGCTCACGAGGCATTGAGGCTCTTCTCCGACAGGCTCATTGCCGACGATGAGCGCCAATGGACGGAAGAGACGGTCAATCGAGCTGCACTGGAGTTCTTCCCGAACATCGATGAGAGCGTCGCATTGCAGAGACCGATTCTCTTCTCTAACTGGCTTTCGAAGAACTACGTACCTGTGGGACGAGATCAGCTGCGAGACTTCATCAAAGCGAGATTACGAACCTTCTGTGAGGAAGAACTGGACGTGCCACTGGTGTTGTTCAACGATGTTCTGGAGCACGTCTTGCGTATTGATCGTGTGTTCCGGCAACCTCAAGGCCATCTCATCCTTATTGGTGTCAGTGGGAGCGGTAAAACAACTCTATCCCGTTTCGTCGCCTGGATGAACGGTCTGTCCGTGTTCCAGATCAAAGTACATTGCAAATACTCTGCGGAAGACTTTGACGAAGACCTTCGGAACGTACTCAGGAGATGCGGTTGCAAGGGAGAGAAAATCTGCTTCATCATGGACGAGTCTAACGTGCTCGATTCAGGATTCTTGGAGCGGATGAACACTCTTCTGGCCAATGGAGAAGTCCCTGGACTGTTCGAGGGCGATGAATATGCTACTCTGATGACCGCATGCAAAGAAGGTGCGCAGCGACAAGGCCTTCTGCTGGACTCACAAGAAGAGCTTTACAAGTGGTTCACCCAGCAGATTGTGCGCAACCTCCACGTGGTCTTCACGATGAACCCACCGACTGAAGGACTGTTATCGAAGGCGGCCACCAGCCCAGCTCTCTTCAATCGTTGTGTTCTCAACTGGTTTGGCGACTGGTCGGACCAAGCACTGTACCAGGTCGCTCATGAACTCACACAAGCCGTCGACATCGATAAGGGCACCTACAACGCTCCCGACAGTCTCCCTGTTGAATTCGACCAGCTTGAGATGCCGTTGTCACATCGAGACGCTGTGGTCAATGGCATGGTCCACGTCCACCACTCCTTGCGGCATTTCAACCAACGCCTCCATCGCCAACAGAATAAGACAACATATCTGACGCCTAGGCAATTCCTGGATTTTGTAGCTCAATTCGTCAAGCTCTTCAATGAGAAGCGGGACGACCTGGAAGAGCAGCAGCGCCATCTCAACGTTGGGCTCGACAAGCTACGTGAGACGGTCGACAAGGTCTCCGAACTCAAGAAGAGTCTCGCGGAGAAGAAGTCGGAATTGGAGAGGAAAGATGCAGAAGCAGGCGAGAAATTGCAGCGTATGGTCGCTGATCAACGAGAGGCCGAGCAACGCCGTGCTACGTCGCTCGAAGTTCAAGCTGCGCTGGAGAAGCAAGAAAGAGAGGTGGCCACCAGGAAGGAGGTGGTTATGCAAGATCTTGCGAAGGCCGAGCCTGCTGTGATCGAAGCTCAACGGAGCGTACAGAACATCAAGCGCCAGCATTTGACGGAAGTGAGGTCGATGCAGAACCCTCCAGCTGGTGTCAAACTTGCGTTAGAGGCAGTGTGCACTCTGCTCGGTCATAAGGCTGTTGACTGGAAGAGCATTGGCAGCATTATCCGCCGGGATGACTTCATCGCAAGCATTGTTGGCTATGATAACGAGAAGCAGATGACGCCCCAGCAACGAGTGAAGATGCGCCGCGAATATCTCTCCAACGATGACTTCACCTTCGAGCGAGTCAATCGAGCTAGCAAGGCCTGCGGACCTCTCGTACAATGGGTTGAGGCACAGGTGGAATACTCCGAGATCTTGGACCGCGTTGGTCCTCTGCGAGAAGAAGTCGCACAGCTCGAGGACGAAGCGCTACAGACCAAAGCCGAAGCGAAGGCGATCGAGAACACTCTGACCGAGCTGGAACAAAGCATTGCCACCTACAAGTCAGAGTACGCCGCTCTGATCAGCCAGACCGAAGCTATCAAGGCTGAGATGACTCGGGTTCAATCGAAAGTCGACCGCAGCATGCGTCTACTCAACAGCCTGTCTTCGGAACGTGGCAGATGGGAAGCCAGCAGCAAGACCTTTGAGGTACAAATGGAGACAATCATTGGCGATGTGTTCCTTGCCGCTGCATTCCTGGCATACGCCGGTCTCTACGACCAGCAATATCGGCGCGCAATGCTGGAGGATTGGTCCATCCAGCTCTCTGCATCTGGAATCGCTTTCAAGGCGCAGAACTCTCTTTCGGAATACTTGTCGACCGCAGACGAACGGCAACAATGGCATGAGAATGCTCTACCAGTGGACGAGTTGTGCACCGAGAACGCAATCATGCTCAAGAGATACAACCGATACCCTCTCATCGTCGATCCATCAGGGCGTGTCACCGAGTTCCTGCAGAACGAAAGCAAAGACCGCAAATTGATGGTTACCAGCTTCCTCGACAGCTCTTTCGTGAAGCAACTGGAGAGCGCACTGCGATTCGGCAACCCGATCTTGATTCAGGACGCAGAGCATATCGATCCAATACTGAACCATGTCCTGAACAAGGAGTATCAGAGGACTGGCGGACGTGTCTTGATTCAACTTGGTCGTCAGGAGATCGACTTCTCCCCAGCCTTCAAGCTTTATCTTTCCACGAAAGATCCATCGGCGCCTTTCGCTCCTGACGTCTGCAGTCGAACCACCTTCGTCAACTTCACGGTCACCCAAAGCAGTCTCAAGACCCAAACCTTGAATGATGTGCTTAAGTCCGAGCGGCCTGATGTTGACGAGAGACGATCAAATCTTGTCAAGCTGCAAGGAGAATTTACACAACGTCTTCGCCGACTTGAACGCATGTTGCTGCAAGCGCTCAACGAATCTCGAGGCAATATACTCGACGATGAGAACGTCATCCAGACGCTTGAGACGCTCAAGAACGAGGCGGCAGAGATCACTACCAAGGCTGCCGAGACTGAAGGTGTCATGACAGAAGTCAACAACATCATGACGACCTACGAGAAGATTGCTCAATCTTGCTCTGCCATCTTTGCTGTCTTGGAGCAGATGTATCACATCCACCACTTCTACCAGTTCTCACTGCAGTACTTTGTTGACATCTTCGAGGCCGTCCTCGCAATGGCTAGAGCTTCGTCGGAACGGGATGGGAAGCGCCGCGTCGATGCTATTGTGCAGAACCTGTTCAGCAGAGCCTACCACGAGACCTCAGCCTCGCTTCTCCAGCGTGACCGCCTCACGTTTGCAGTGTTACTTGCACAAGCTGCACCGTACGCCATGGACAAGGCCCTCATCGACACTCTCACAGATCCGAGCATATCTGGAGGTGACGCCAGCTCATCACCGGATGTCAAATTGGAGGCCTTGGCGACTGCATCACGGATTGCCTCGCTGAGAGATGTGGTGACCAGCCTTTCGGACTCTGCGTGGCAAGCGTTCTTGTCAGCCGACGAGGCAGAGAAGTCTGTACCTGCAGTCTCAACCACAACCAGCAACGAGAATGACAAGGCTTTGAACGAACTCCTACTGGTCAAGCTGTTCCGAGTGGACCGATTAGTACCCGCGACAGAGCGCTTTATCAACACAGTCTTCGGCAGCGCGTTCCTGGACGTTGCAGAGGATCTGGATCGCATCGCTACTGGCGTCACTGCAAGCTCACCAATCGCACTATGCTCGAGCCCGGGCTTTGATGCCAGCTACAAAGTCGACCAGCTTGTCGAGCGAACGCAAGCAAACTGCACCAGTGTGGCTATGGGATCCAACGAGAGCGTTGCAAGTGCTGATGCAGCTCTCGCGAGTGCCGCAGCGAACGGTTCGTGGGTGCTTATCAAGAACGTGCACTTGGCCGCAGACTGGCTGCAGAATCTGGTGAAGCGCATCGACTCCCTCAAGCCCAACAAGGACTTCCGCTTGTTCTTGTCTATGGAGACCAGCCCGAAGATAGCCTCGAGCTTGCTGCGAGCATCACGAGTTCTGATGTACGAGCAACCTGCCGGTATTCGCGCCAATATGAGAGACTCGCTCTCCTCGCTACCTGACAAAGCATTACAACAGCCTGTCGAGAAAGCACGGATTCACTTCCTGCTGTCATATCTACACGCTGTAGTCCAAGAGCGGCTGCGATATGCACCACGACTCGGCTGGAAAGGTTTCTGGGAGTTCAACGATGCCGACTATGAGTGCTCCGCCTTCATCATCCAATGGTGGACCGACCACGTGGCAAAGAATCGGTCGAACATCGCTCCCCGAGCCATCCCGTGGGACATGCTTCGCGTCCTCATCGCGGAGATGTACGGCGGAAAGGTCGACGATGCTGCCGACTACGAGCAACTCGTTACTCTCGTCAATAAGACACTCACGGCCGAGGCGTTCGAAGAAGGTTTCAACGTGATTGGCGAGGTGGCTGGCGATCAGAGCATCGGCATGCCGTTACCAAGTGGCACGGCGAAGAAAGATTTCCTGCAGTGGGTGAAGGCGTTGCCCGAGCGCGAGCCGCCGATTTACCTGGGGTTGCCGGCGAATGCGGAGAAGCTGCTGCTGGTGGCGCATGCGGAGGAGATGCTGAGGAATTTGAAGACGGTGATGGGACAGCTGGATGAGGGAGAGCATGTGATGGCGGACGTGGAGGAGGTGTGAAGGGGTTTCGTATGTCGGGCATTGCTGGTGTTCAGGTCGGGATGGGATGAATGGTCTGGGCACGCTGTAGATTGTGCATTGCGAGGGAGTTGACTGGGCCTGCATTCACAGCGCTATACCCAGGACCTTGAGGATGTTTGTTCGAGTTGTGGCTGCATCTGCCTACATCCATGTACCTTATTATGCATACTTTATTCCAACCTCACCTTATATCACACTTCTCATCATATACGAGCGAGACACTACGTTGCAAAAGGCAACCGCACTAATCTCATCGTGGCTTGTGCACGATCTAAGCATTATCATAGGGCTGTTCTACGCGTGTTCGGTGGTCCACTCAGGTTGAAAATTTCCACGTGAACGATTCGAGGACGGAGAAGTTTCTTGCTGTTGGGAACCCGGAACACCGAAACGAGCATCATTGACACGCGAAACGTAGACCTTCGACTTGATTGACTTGGCTCTCCCCGTTGTTCTTCATCGATCAACACCAACACCACCGTCGCCATGCAAGACCTATCTGCACGGAGCCGGCATCGGTGAGAGCGGAGTTCATTCCTGTCGCTCGGAGTCCTCGTCGGTCCTTGGTGTTTTGCTGCGTGCCCCACCTCACAGCGGCGTTGCGACTGCTTCCAGTAGTCCGTACCTATTGCACACTAAGCAGCTTCGTCTTTCTCTCTTTGCACAGTCAAAGCAGAGCTCGACTTACCCAATCCATTACTCTACACCATCGCCTACTTCAGCATACCAACCAACAGCGGCGGCACCTCTATCCCAGCGAGCCATTAGGACAATCGTCGACTATTACGACATCGTGGACCAATGCAGCTGGCTTGCTGATCTGTTCGAGGTACTTGAGGAACATCGCAAGGAGTCATAGCCGGATCGCGGCGGAATAAGACAACATAAAGTCGCCGAGCCTCTGGTAAGCCAGAGTGAGACAGTGGGTCATCATACCGTGTGAGACCGGCACCTTGGGACAAAGGACGTGTCAGGCGGACTGCAGGCCAACGCAATGGCCAGTCCCATGGAAGACACAGAAATGGAGAGGCAGGGGGTGCGGTTCGCTTCTCGTGACGAAGAGATAGCTCCGGACGAAAACCCTAACGTGGAACCCGTGAAGACCATCACTGGAGTTGGCGATCGAAGAGAGGATTTGAACGACGAGGCAAAGCAAGAGCTGCAGCAGCTCAAGACTACATTGCAGAACAGCATGCAGTCAGCTCGGGCGCAGCATCACGCGTTTGAGCCTGTGTCCCTGCCGGGTTCGCAACCAGCGTCTAGAGTATGTCTACACATGCGAGAACGGGTGTAAGCATAGCTGATCTAGGTCTCTTCAGGTACCATCTGGCACAACGACACCAGCCAGGAGACGTCTTCCAGCTGGCTCTGGCGAGCCTTCACCAAAGACTTCACCTCCAACAACAGCCGTACACTCTCCGCCCCTCACACCAGCAGCGACGAAATCGAGAGATGGCAAAGGCTCGGTGGATGGGATAGCTAGCTATGTACGGCCAGGTGCAGAGACCATGACCCCTCAGCGGTCTGCATCACCACAGAGGGGTGAGAGACCTTCCGACAAAGCTGCGGTTTCAAGCCATCCAAGACAACAGCCGATGTTCTCTATTGGATCGGGCGGTGATTCGCAACCTGCCTCAAACGACCAAAGCCCGGCTGGCACACCCGCGAGTACAGCCCCTGGAACACCTAGACCCAAAACACCTTCCGAGGTTGCGGTCAGAAAAGGTTCCGGAATACGACAAGTACAATCCGATGACTCGGCATATCGTTTTGGCAACAGAGATCCTGCTATCGGCTTTTCCAGCTCTGGCCCAACCAACACCAGCTCTCCTCTACCAAGCACCGCTCCCACCTTGCCACGATCGAATGCTAGCGGTACGAGTCTGACGACCTTCGATAACAAGCGGTCAAGCTTGTTCGGTGGTGCAAAGAAGGAGCACGACGAAAGCAACTCGAAGCTCGGCGAGAAGGAGAAGGACACGCACAGCTCAAAATCGAACTTGAAGCGATTCTTCAAGATCGGCGAGCACAAACATCATAACCGGGAGAAGTCGCAGCGATCGAATGGTGATCACGATGGCGCCAGGACTCCAGACCGGAACTCGACATCTGGGCCTAGCGTGCCTTTTGCCGACGATCACGGGCTGGAGTCGAAGTATGGCAAATTCGGGAAGATGCTTGGGTCTGGCGCTGGTGGGTCTGTTCGGCTAATGAAACGGACTGGGGATGGGGTTGTGTTCGCCGTGAAGCAGTTCAGAGATCGGCATCCGTACGAGAACGAAAAGGAGTACAACAAAAAGGTCACAGCGGAGTTCTGCATCGGATCGACTCTTCATCATGGCAACATTATCGAGACTATCGATATAGTACACGAGAAGGGCAAGTGGTTCGAAGTCATGGAGTACGCACCTTACGATCTTTTCGCTACGGTCATGACGGGCAAGATGGGGAGGGAAGAGATTACATGCTCGACTATGCAGATATTGGCTGGCGTGCTGTACTTCCACAGCATGGGTTTGGCGCATCGAGATCTCAAGCTGGACAATGTCGTTATCAACGACCAAGGCATCATGAAACTCATCGATTTTGGGAGCGCGGTGGTGTTCAGGTATCCGTTTGAGAACGACGTTGTTTTGGCGACAGGTATGTCAATTTGCCGGTCAATTTTACTGAATCTTGCTGACTTTGAACAGGCGTGGTTGGATCTGATCCATATCTGGCGCCCGAAGTATACGACCAAGCGAAGTACGACCCTAGAATGGTCGACATCTGGTCGATCGCCATCATCTTCTGCTGCATGACACTCCGCCGCTTCCCGTGGAAGGCACCTCGCTTATCTGACAATTCATACCGACTCTTCATCTCGCCTCCCGATCCCGACCAGGAGAAGTTTCTCGAAGCTCAACGGCGTGGGTCGGCCAGAGCGTCTGTTGATGACGGCAGAAAGGGTGTCCAATCCGAGCCAGCTTCTCGCAACCCGAGCGTGAACGAGAACGGAAACGAAGAACCTCACAAACACCGGCATCACCACCACACCGACGACAAAAGCCGGCAGGAGTCCGTTAGTCAGACTTCCACAGTCAGCGACCCGAACGCACAACCTACCATCAAAGGACCTCTGCGACTGCTTCGATTACTACCACGCGAAAGCCGACACATCATCGGACGCATGCTCGAGCTCGACCCGCGCAAACGAGCAGATATGGACGAGATCCTCGCCGACCCGTGGGTACAGAACAGTCTCGTCTGTCGGCAAGAGGAGAATGGGGTGGTTATCAAAGCACCTGGGCATGTTCACGCGCTGCAGCCAAGCAATGCTGGGAAGTGAGATCGGTTTGCACGATTACCGGATGGAAGATTAGTGGAGATGTGTACCAGCGAAGGTCGCCTCGGCGTTCTTGTTTGCGTGAGTTTTTCGGCGTAACAGAAAGGCTTGATTGCGCGTTGCTTTTGCGAGGGCTGGGCGATGGTTGGAACGGCCTACAGTACGGGAGGATGAGGAACAGGTGGATCCGTAAGCTTCGTGCTACGCAGGGCGTTATTGGTGTAGAGAGCGTGGAATTGGTTTCGAATACTGCTAATGGGTTAGTTGAGAGTTAGTGGACCAGACGATGAGCTCGAAGAGCTACATGTAGTACGCAACAGAAACGTGTACTTCCAACGGATGGATTCCGTGACGCGTTTCAGAACATGTCGAACGCGCAAGCGTAGCTGCACCACCGCATCCTGCTCACCTATCTATCTGCGTGTCGTTGGTTGTTGTCCAACTGGCCTGCCCTATCACAGCTATCGTGAGTAATTCGGGGTCCATCGCCGCCCATCGCATAATCGCACAACATCCAGCCCGCCGGAAAGCCAGCCACAAGCGAGACAACGATAAGCTAGCCGCGATAGCTGGCTTCCTTGGTGCTGTGCCCTTCCACTCATCGCGGGCCATAAAGGCACGTTGCCATCCCCCCCTCCATAGAACGCGTGAGAATTTACGATGACTTGCCCGTTTGAGCGGTGCCGCCAGGTGGATTATGGGCCGGCCTCATCAATTGCTAGACGTCCGGTTAGCGAATAATGGCTATTTTCTTCACAGCAGAAATTTTTCGACTCCACCTCCGTTGCGATTGAACGGAACTACTACTACTGCTACGGGGAGCCATGAGTCTACGAGAGTGCAGTTACAGCGGCAGCGATTGAGGGAGTCGGAACATGCTATTGTAGTTTCGTCGAGTAGTGTTCCTGGGTTGAAGACTGGTGCTTGTAAGTTCTTGCTTGTCATTATAATTTGAGCTTCGGTTCGTCACGAGAGCAACGTAAAAAGATGTTCTGACGCGCGATATTTGCATACAGCTTTTTTCGCATCCCTACGTACGAATCTCCGCCTCAACGCTTCGCCGCCGCCGAGTCCTATGTCCACGCCCCCATCTATGCGAGCATCGACCGGCACACTACCACCACCATCACCACTCTCCGTCGCCATGGATCCCACCGAAGACCAGAGCGACACGCTCACGACCCAGCCCGAAGATCAGAACGATGCGACCACAACAGAACCCGAAGACCCGCTCGCAGACATCCCCGAGCTGCACACATACGTCGCAACCGACCAAGAGGAGCGAACAGCAGCACTGAGGCTGGTCGCGGACAGTATCGCACAAATGCGGCAAGCCGCGAACAACAGCCTCATCTTCAACCCGTTGAACATGGCTATACTCGTTGCGGTCTTCGCGGTAGTTGCTCGATTCATGATCGGCAGAGGTCACGAACCCTTTATCGTTGGAACGACGTGCACGGGTATCCTGTGTATTGAGTTGGTGCTCATCCGTAACCTGACGCAAGAATACCTGTCGGCTGCGGAGGAGATTAATTGGGCTTGGTTGGGCGATGCAGATCTGATCGTGACGAAATTTGGTGATGAAATTATTGGTACGGCTGTGGTGAATTGGGTGAGTGGGGAGTCGAGGCAGAAGAGAAAGAAAGCTTGGAGAGGCGAGATCAGGTCCTGGACTGTAAGATTGAGGTATAGGGGGAAGGGGGTTGGCACTGCTTTATTGGAACAGGCGATCAAAGAGTCGAAGAGTAAAGGCGCTGAAGGGATCGATTTCGCGGATTACCATGCGAGTAAGTTGTCGAGATGTAGCTTCGGGGGTAGGAATGATACTGACTGTTCGCAGATTCGAAGCGTGTCACGCCAAAGTTCTATAGCGGGAAATTTGACAAGGCCGACAGGAGAGCGAGGGCGAAGCTGCAAGATATGCTCGAGACCAGTCCGACGAAGACGCGGAGGAAGAGAGGTGGAAGTTCGTAGACGGTTTTGCTGGTTTGATAGTAATGAATCTTGGAGACTTAACCCACTGGACTCACGCCGATACCGTGTGTTCGAGTTCCACGTGCTTGTATCTGATGTCCCACGACCGCCGATTCGGAAGATCTGGACCCTGGTGTCGATCCCAGCTTTTGCATGACCATCCGAGTGAAGGCAACGCAACAACTCGTTCGATGGCATCGCCATCATCGGGCCGCTCAATCATTACCAAGGCTGGGCACGTAAATCTCAAGCTGCCTTTGGCCAGATCCAGAGCTTGCTGCAATCGTTCCGCTTCTTCCTTATCGAGAGACCTACGCAGCTTCCGGATATCATCCTTGACGAGGAAGCGCACGATGATCTGGACGTTCCATGTGCCAGTACCCTTTGGAAGGCAGACCCGGAGCCAGTATCTGCCGTCCCACAGCTGCCAGTGAGTCCATTGCTTCAAGTCGTGTCCATCTCCAGACTGTCCAGACTGGTGAGATGACCACAGTGCGATCTGTGATATCGTCTTCTCCTTTTGTGTGGGCATGCTTCGCGAGAACTGGAAGACGCAGTTGCCAAAGTCAGAATCAGCATCGTCTAGTACCCGTGCGATGGAGACACCCGCCACCTGTACTATCGTTGACACATTGGTGTCTGCACCATTCTCATCAAGGCCAAGCACATACTCCGTAGCTGCGTACAGATCTTGCAAAGATAAGTTCCCAGCAGGAGCGACCATGCCTATCATCTTGCGCAGTAGCATGGCGCGTGCTGTTCCGCTGACGGCCAACGTGCGCTCCTTGGGAACCGTGAGAGTAGCGCTGCCAGACCTGACATCCAGCGATATCGGCATTTGCTCCAGAGCTTTAGCAGCCGCGGTTTCAGCTTCCTCGCTTTCTCTCGCTTTCATGGCGGCCACAGCAAGGAGGCTGTTCTTCTGGAGCGCTTCAGGAAGAACGTCTGAGTTGAGCAAGGACCGTATGGTATTTCGCACAGTCAGTGTGACAACGGCATTAGTATGATCTTCAAACCAGCCAACACCGTCCTGCTTGCAGATAGCGATAAGCTGTTCCTTGTCGAAGGCCAGCAGAGGCCGAGCAATGCTTACGCCACCAGACTCGAACCGCATGCCTCCTTCCAGCTCCCGGGAAAGCAGGCGAGATTCTTCATCCGCAGCCTCGCAGTCGCCCGAGTGATCGACGCCATACAAACCAGCGCATTCAGGTATAGCCGCCTCAGACTTAATACCTCTCAACCCAGCTCCACTATAATTTGCGAGCATTCTCATGAGCACCGTCTCCGCCTGATCATCTTGATGATGCCCAAAGAGAAGCGTGTTGATTCCCTGCTCCCGACACGCACGTCCAGTCGCCTGGTAGCGCAGCCTACGCGCCGTAGACTCCAGGTTTGGGAGTTTGTGGGGGTCGCCATACGGCTTCCAGTCCAGCTCGAGGACCTGCGAACTGATGTCGAGTCTGGACAATTTGGACGATACACGGCAGGCTTCGGACGTGCTGTGTGAGCGCAGCTGGTGGTCCACGATGAAAGCCGTGAAGCGTGGTCTCTTTCGTTTGTCGCCGTTCCCTTCTCGCTCAGTGAGAGGTCCCCAGTCGCGCATAGAACTGCACAAGCTAGCTAGAGCCATTGAGTCTACACCGCCGCTGATGGCTAGGCCTGTACTCCCTTAGCAACCAGTTCAGGCCCGTATCTTGACGTACTCACCAATCTGCGACTTCATACCATGCTTCCGCCATAGCGCGCGGAGTGTGCTAGCGAACGCCAGGCGGACGCTTCTGTTTTGTTGTTCTACGACATGCTTGTGCACAGTATGAACGATGCCCGTCATGGAGGTGCCATGGGTGGAACAAGGCAAGATCTAGAGTGGTTCAAAGGTGAAGGCAATGGGAAGCAGGCGCGATCGGGCGCGAGCATTCTATTGGTCAACATGAGAGGGCGCTGGAGGTTCTCCCAGCAAAAGGGTTAGGGTTGGGGTAAGAGACCGACGGCGACGGCAACGACAACAACATCGATGTCCATGGACATCTTCCCGGGCCTTGGAGAGATTGACTCGAGATATGCTCCCTTGTCATATTGCAGTCAATATCGAGGTTGTAGCAGTCTCGTAAGGCGAGGCATTGTCGAAATTGCAATTCTCGCAATATTTATCGATGTATTCAGGCAACGCAAAGAACTCTTAGACGAAACAATGTCCAGCGTGAGGACAGAAAACGTTCCCAACAGTAGACCTAGACAAAAAACACATGATACGCCACAATGAACATCTTTCAACATTTCACGGGTTCCTATACTTTTTATAACGTAATACTCGTCCGATATGTCCACCATAACTTCGTACGAATCAGGCCTTCGTCTTCGCGACTATGCCTTCCTGTCCGCCTTCAGCTTCTCCAAGAACTCCTTCGGCGGCTGCTGCCTGTACCCCTGAGGATTGTTCTCCGTCCACCGCCAAAGATCCACACAGGCCTCCTCAAGCGTATGCTTCGCCTTCCAGCCGAGCTCATTGTTCGCGCGAGTCGGGTTGGCAGTCAGATCCAGCACGTCGCCTTGCCGCCTCGGAGCCACCTCGTATGGCAACTTTCGGCCCACCGCAGTCTCGAAAGCCTTGATCATTTCGAACACGGTCGAGCCTTTGCCGGTACCGAGATTCCACGCTCGCACACCGGGATGGTGATCGCGGAGATGATTCAGAGCGATGAGATGGCCCTGCGCGAGGTCGAGGATGTGGATGTAATCGCGGATTGCGGTTCCATCTTTTGAGCTGTAGTCGTCGCCGAACACTAGCAGCTTCTCTCGCTTGCCGACCGCCACTTGCGCCAGAAGAGGTAGCAGGTTGTACGGCACACCCTGAGGATCCTCGCCCATGATACCGCTCGGGTGGCTTCCGGCAGGGTTGAAGTACCTCAGCAGCGCACCATTGAACTCTTGCTCGTTCTTGCCGGCCGTTTTCGCGTTGTATCTCTCGGCGTTGATGTGGTCGGTGATCATCATCTCGACGGTGAATTTCGTGCTTCCATACGGATTGGTCGGACCCAGCGGGCACTCTTCAGGGATAGGGATCATGTTCTCGAAGCGTGTGGCATCTCCGTATACCGTCGCAGAAGAGCTAAAGACGACGTTCGTGACATGGTGCTTCTTCATGCTCCGCAGCAAGCAGAGCGAGCCGTATACGTTGACGTTGTAGTAGTCCAGTGGCTTCTCTCCGCTCTCGCCCACAGCTTTGAGGGCGGCGAAGTGGATGACATTGTCGATGTCGGGATGTGCTGCGAAGACCTCGTCAAGCTTGGCTTCGTCGGTGATGTCGCAGGAGAAGTACTCGGGTCGCTTGCCGCAGATCAGCTCGATGCGGTTGAGGACTTCGTCGGAGGAGTTGTAGAGGTTGTCGACGATGACGACTTTGTAGCCGGCTTCGAGGAGGGCGAGGGCGGTGAAGGAGCCGATGTAGCCTGTGCCTCTGTCTAGATATTAGTATGCATTTCGACCACAAACTTCGCAGACGGCGAAGATCGAGCTTGCAATTGCGATGTCTCGGATAGTCGCATTCGAGCTTGAAAGATGCACGTACCCGGTGACGAGGACTGATCCGACAGCCATTGTGAGCTTGTGGTTAGGATCGTAGCAAAATCGAAGGGTCGACTGTTTGGTCCTTCGTTAGATTTGTACAGCAAAGTACAAAGATTGCAAGTTTCGCTGAGTTGAATGGATGGTCGAAGCTATAATCGTCGTCTCGTGGAGGGACAAAATCTGAGTTCAGGGGTCTGAGACATTAGATCGGTAGGGCTGACAGGGATCTTCAGGTACAGTGGTGTTTCTTGAGGTGGCCCCCGCCACGTGACTTGCTAGTATTCTATAGTCATGAATTAGGACGGACCCGTAAGGAGTACGAGCGGCAAGTCTACGTAGCGTTACTAATACTCCAAATATGCTATATAAATGCAGGAACGAGCAGAAAATGACCTCGCTGTCCTCAGGTGACCTTCCTAAACCAGCCAAAAGTCACGTGGGAGGCCACTTCAAGAAACACCACTGTGGCGATTCGCGTCGGGATATGGACAATACGCCTGCTTCATTCGAATCACCACAACGATCATAAACCGATCAGACAACCTCGCTGAGGTATAACAGAGCTCCCATACGAGCAACGTATTGGCCTTGGAGACAGAGAACCAATAACACGAGTTGGAGCTCTCATGACTCGCTCAAGATGCTGCGAGCCCACACGAAGCAGTCCCTACAGTCCATGTCGAACGGTGAAGATCAAAGGGAGCCGGAAAGCGCGAGTCTGAAGTGAGGAGTAGCGTCCCTGGATCTTCGAGCGATTCCAAGCTGTCATGCTCGGTAGCTGTCGCTCTTCCTCGTCGGCTCATGCCTAGCGGCAATGTCCTTCATGCGACGATTTCTTTATGCATACTCGTTACCCGCTTGCCACACTCCTGGAAGTCTTTTTTCCGTTCTAGTGACATGGGTTCCACCCCTTCCCCTTCACAAGTCAAGCTGGAATAGATGAATGAGGTGAAGTGAGAAAAGGAACCACTTAACGCGTCGTCCCGATCTGGAAGGCGCGCGTTGGCGCGGCAACTACGAAACGTCATCCAGGGATCCGCACTGACCTTCAATTGTTTCTGGAACATCATCGCAGGACTTGCATCTCTTAACCACACCTCTAGGACAGCAGCGATACCGACCACATCCACACAACATGGCACCCAAACGACGCACGCAGTCTTCGCGACCCGTACCAGCAAATCAGCAGTCTAAACTTTCATTCTCAAACAAAGTTACCAAAGCAGGCGCCAAACAGCAGAGCAAAGGCACGAAGCAAGACCCAGCACTCGTGGAAGACATCGTACGGACGGACATTAAAGCCGAAGCAGAGCCGGATGTTGCGGAACCTACGACAGCAGAGAAGGCGATAGAAGAGCAGGTCGAACAGGAAGCATCAACTTTAGATGTAGCGCAAGACCCCTTAGAAGACGGTGCGGTCAAGACGGAGGATGTTCTAGGCGGGCGAGCGGAGCAAAGCGACGTGGGCGCGATCGGTGGCAAAGCATCAGGCTGGGTTGCGGACGAAGTAGAGAGGGCACGGAAGACCACAGACACGCAGATCAAGCGCTACTGGCGAGAGAAGGAGCAAGAGCGGTTAGCACCTCGTGTGCACCAGGAGGATCTGACGCTGTATGAGAAGGTATTGAGGGAGTGGGATACGAGCGGGAAGTACGGGGTGAGTGTGGCGAGTATTTGCTATATCGGGTGCATGCTAACAAAGTCAACAGCCATGCATCGGCATCGCACGTCTCAAGCGATGGAAGCGTGCGAACATGCTCGGTCTCCACCCTCCGATCGAGATCCTCGCAGTTTTGCTCAAGGAGATGGATGCCGGCGACACAAAAGCGCAGCGAGCGCATGTGGACGAGCTGATGAGTTCACGATTTGTGGCTGACAACTGAGCTGGCTACTCCCACAATCGTGAAGACGACGGACCGTCACTGCCTTTTGCTCGGAATGATGGCATAGCGGGGTTTGGCTAGGTGATCATGGGCGCCCGCTTTTGCTTAGCCTTCGCTTGGGTATGCAGTCGATATGTGTTATCCTGTCTAGCTGATAGCGACTCAGTGCAATGTACGATACCACTACCCGCAGGCCCTCACACTCGCGTCTCACAGAATTATGGTGTCAACTTCTTACAATCGACGACTCGTATATCGATTCTCGTGGACGTCGACATTCGGATTGAGAGATGAGTTGCCCGACTTTGCACCATTACTGTCGCCGACGCAGAAGCGAGTGCACCGTCTCGACGAAACCAAGATTGTTCAACAGAATATGCACAGCTTGAATAAACGCCTAGTCTCTCTGCGGTACGTATCTTTCGGTGACTCAAAGCGCCTAGGGCAGCAGCGCAACTTCTCGCTCGACGTTGGAGTCACAGATCGCAGTGGCGACGAATAAAAGGTCAGCTTTTCGGAACTTTTTTTAGTTACTCTGCCTAGAGATCGTGTCCAGAGCCAAACGCATTCTGATTGCAATGACCTACTCGCACCGCGCCACCAGCGCAGACGAGTTGCGCTCGATTCATCTCAACATTCCGATCCCAGCAACGACGACAACATCCACATCGACATCGCACTATACCAAGTACTGCTAAATCCTTCTGTCCTTTCCGCAAGTCGCGACCCAGGCGACAGGTTCGCAGACCAGACCGGCCACGTCGAAATACTCAACACCACCCATCTGAACAGAGCATGGCGCTCAGCATGGGTCGACGTCCTCAGAGCGTTAAGCAGCACTCAGCTATCGATCACATTCGACCCGACACTCCCTCAATACTGGAGCGAAGACGGCTCAGAAGAAGGGTTCGGGTGGAATCATAGCAGCTCGAAGCCTCCTGGAGTGACTGCGTTACAATTGCATGTCTACGAGAAGGACTCGCGGAACTTTACTATTGTACTGGCTACAGAGGCGAGGATGCTCAGTAAGGCGAGTGTGGTGTGCAGACTGAACGGGGCAGGGGTGGAAGGCATGGGAGGGGGGTGGGAGGGTTGGACGAATTGCTTGAATGCGCTGTTGACGAATTTGTCGAAGTGAGAGGTACATCCGTACGTACTTTAATGTAGGTTGGAACGTTTGATCTCGTGCGAAGGGACAAGTGTGAGGGCCTTTGGATCCCTTCGAGATGGTACCAACAAGGTTGTCGAGTACGAGATGAGCTGGAATCAGGTGTATTCGGTACGTATCTTTCGGCGAGACGGAGCGCAATGTGTCACAGGCATCCATTTGGTCTAGATGTCATCTGATACATCTGCCAGGCAGCCGTTTACGTTTTAGCTTCTCGAAAAGCACAACGGTGCAATACGAGATAGACAGGAACAAGATGGCCTACTTCCACCGTGTCATAAATGCGGACGAGCTTCGCTCAATTCTCTCTCATCATCCGAATGGTGGCAAAGACGATCAAATCCATGTTGAGCTTGCGCTCTTCCAACCACTACTGGATCAGTCAATCCTCGCTGCATGCCGCAACCCAGATGCGTCTTACACAGAAGATATACAGCCTTATGTCTACCGAGCACCAGAGGTCATACTAGATATACCATGGTCGTATCCGATGGACATCTGGAATGTCGGAGTCATGGTACGATATCACCAGGTTGTCACAAAACTTGTTCGTGCTAGGTTCGCTGATTCAACGCAGATCTGGGACCTTTTCGAGAAACAGCACCTCTTCAGCGCCCAGAGTCCATCCGATGATCAGTCAAGCGAGTACCATCTCGCGGAGATGTATGCGATCCTCGGGCCACCGCCGCTAGATTATCTGCAACGTACCGAAACGTCGTGGGAGCACTTCGAAGTTGACGGTACATGCAAGGACTTGGTTCCGATACCAAACCTTTCGTTGGAGACTTCCGAGAGAAGTCTAAATGGGGACAACAAGGCTCGTTTCCTGGACTTTGTTCGCAAAATGCTGCAGTGGGTCCCTGAAAAGAGACATACGGCGAAGCAGCTTCTCGAAGATACTTGGCTTAACGATTGACTAGTATGAGGGAGAGGCACACAACGCTCTTCTTAAGCAGGGAGAGCCGCGTATCACTGACGTGATGGCTACCGAGCCACCTGCATCACTCTCAGGGCGTCCAATAATCAACCAAGCCGCTTCTGCTTGATCCGTGGATCGATGGAATGATTGCTTGAATTGAGGCAGTTACCCCATTACCTTGGTGAAGATCGTGCAGTCTGAGAGGCCTCTTGGGGCGACAGGACTGTAGCTCGAGGTCACTGAATGAGCTGTGTGGTGGTGTACCAGGTCATTACGCCCGCAACCGAGGGAGGGATGTTGGCTGGGAAGTCCGAGTTGGAAGACTCCTCCTTGCACGGATGAAAGCTGAAGGGCCGCTTGCATGGTAGCCTGGACAGACTGTCGATTTCAGAGACTTTGGTTTGTGCTATCGAGTATGAGACTATCAAT
This sequence comes from Extremus antarcticus, assembly GCA_033117895.1. Classification (NCBI taxonomy): domain Eukaryota; kingdom Fungi; phylum Ascomycota; class Dothideomycetes; order Mycosphaerellales; family Extremaceae; genus Extremus; species Extremus antarcticus. The sequence goes on along the minus strand of JAWDJX010000070.1, from coordinate 24,933 downwards.
ATCTGAGAACTTCATACTTTAATCATCTCGAGGACCTGATCCACATATGCGGGCCATGACTAAGCCACACAAACCCAACCTCACCTCGAACTTCCATCCCTGACTTCCCGTCTTCTCTCAACTGACATAACAAAACAAAACGATATCAAAGATGTCAGCAGTAAACGCCCTAATAACACGCTTCAAATTCTCCTCCCTCCTCAACCAAGACCAAGGCGGCCGCCGCATCATCCTCCAGGGCTCCATCTCCGGCCAACCCGCCCTGCTCATAGCCGAACGCAGCGCCTTCGGAACAGAGTCTTACTACCTCTCATCCCTCACCCGTCTGGTAGCCCACGTCGAAAATCTAGGGGAGAATGACATCTACCGCTGGTACATGGCCAACTCCCTCCCGGACAATACTCTGGACCAACCCACGCCACCGGATTTGAAACTCAATTTGATATATCCGTGTACGGAGAAGCATGTGAAGAAGTACTCGTTCCAGCAGATGCGGAGCGTGACTGAGACGCCGGAGATCTACGCAAAGTATGTGCGGCCGTATATGAGGCGGTGTCGGGAGGAGGGGAGGTTGAATTGGGTGTTTAATATTCTTGATGGGAAGGCTGAGCAGGAGAATGTGCTATTCCGGTCTGAAGCGGGGGATAAGAAGGATGATTATCTCCTGGCTCCGGATTTGAACTGGGATCGTAAGACGGTTGGGTCGTTGCATCTGCTGGCGCTGGTGGAGAGGAGGGATATCTGGAGTGTGCGGGAACTGAAAAAGAAAGATGTGGCGTGGTTGAGGCAGCTGCGTGCGACTCTTGCGAAGAAGGTGACGGAGCTGTATGAGGGTGTGGAGGCTGATATGCTCAAGTTCTATGTGCACTATCAGCCGACGTACTACCACTTTCATGTGCACGTGGTACATGTCAATTTGGATCCGACTGTTACGCAAGCGATTGGGAAGGCTCTGGGACTGGACGACATCATCAGCCAGCTCGAAACGATGGGTGGCGATGGCGAGGCCGGTATGGCTGATGTTGAGCTAACGTACACTATTGGTGAGGAAAGCGAGCTCTGGACACAGGTCTTCAAGCCGTTGAAGGAAGGATTGGAGCCGGAGGTGAAGGAGTGAGAACAAACCCTCACTAGCGACGGATCCGCGTAGCCCATATTGCTCAACGGAGGTACGAGCTACACATCGGAACGGTGACGAAGACACCGGCCGAGCGGTTCAACGCCGCTGGAGGATACATCAGTCCTTGCGCATGCGAATAGAAAGCATGCCCATGCATTGTGCATTATCTACTGGAACCGCTATGCAAAATCTAGCTGTACGCCAACTCGGACCTACACCATATCCCCAGCCTCCACCCCCAGACTAACCTTCCGCTTCTTCAACCCCTCACTCTCGCCCCCAGGAAACTTCCCACCAAACGGACTCTGCCCCTCCTCCGCCTCCTCAATCTCCGACCGCCTCTTCTCTCTTCCGCTGAACTTGACTCCTAGCGTCTCCAGCAGAGACGACTTCCTGCTGTGCCGACGCTCGTAGATGGAGTCGCGCTTTGGGGACTGCGTTCCACCGCTTGAGGGCGATAAGGGCTCGTCGAAGTGGATGGAGGTTGTTCGTCGGCGTGGAGATGTTACTGGACGAGGGAGGCTTGACTCGGTGTCGGGATCGTTGGGGTGGGATGGGGATCTGAGCTGGGTTGGGGTTATGAGGCCAGTGGCGAGCTCGGAGCCGCTTTGGGGAGGCGAAGGAGGGGAGTAGGAGCCTGGGAGTCGGGGCGTGGTGGCATCTTCGTCTTCGTGCTCGGACTCCGAGCCAGAGGAGCCGCTCGACAGCAATTCGAGGCTCTCCCAGCCCTGCGAGCGTCGATGATCGTTATCGTCCGAGCTTGTAGACGGGCCTCGCGCCGCCATGTCCTGCGCAGCATGATAGTCGCGAATATCCTGCTTACTCCATTGCTCCCGCCTCCGCGTTCTCCCTCTCTCCTCCCAATCGCCTGAAGCACTTTCTTCCTCCCCGCCGCTTGCAGTGATCTTCTCCTCCCCACCGTCTGCAGCACTCTTCTCCGCCACAGACGTCCTAACCGACAACCGTTTCACTTTGCTCATCAGCCATCCGCCCCAACCCCTCCCATCCTCACCATCTTTCTCCTCCGCCTCCTCACCCTCCCCATGGCCTCCCCCATCCCCATTCTCCTCCCCTCCCTCCTCCACCTCCCCACCCCCTCTCAGAAACTCAACCCACCCTTCCGCCCACTCCCCCTCCCGATACCCGCCCCCCCGCGCCTGCAGCGCCATATGAAAATACGCCAGCACACCCACATCCTCATCGCCCGCCCCCTGCTGCCTCATCACCCACTCGGCTACAGCGGCGTAGTAGGCGCAGCGGCCTTGTAGGGCGCGCGAGGTGGTGTCGAGGACTTCGCTCGCCTCGGTATCCACCTTACCGTTCCCGTCCTCCCAGTCGGTCGGAAACGTGCGCACGAAGCTGAGCGCCTCATACGCATACCCAGCAGCATGTTTCGCACGCTCCACAGGCGGTAACTTGTCATCTGGTCGCTGCAGGAGTATCTTGGCTGGAAGCAACTTCTGCATCACCCTTAACTCCAACCCCTGAATCCTTGCCTTCAGCGCCACTCTTCGCCTTTCGGCTTCTTCCTTCGCTGTCGGCCCCTCATCCTCCGCAGCAAGGTCCAGCAACGGCGCATACAAGCGTCCCGTTTCTTGCTCGAGGGCATGGCGCACGCGGGTAGCGGTTATGCGGTCGGCCATGTCGACTAGGCGGCGTACTTCGTCGTATTTCAACCCTTTGTAGCCGTTTAGCTTGGACCTGAGCTCTGCGGTGGTGGGTGTAGGCGGCATCTCCTCCTCCTTCTCATCGTTCAGGCCACGGTCGCGCGGGAGTGGGGAGTTTTCGCCCCGCATCTCTGCCTTCGCCTCCTCAATCCTCTGGTCGCTGACAGCGTTCGCCAAGTCGAGTAGTTGCGGTACTTCGGCTTTGGGGATCTCATCGTAGGACTCAAGCATGGACTTGAATTCTGCGGAGGTGGGCGTGGGCGTCCGAGCCTCTACTTCTGCCAGGCGGATAGGAGGCGCGAAAGCGTAAACAGTCGGAGTTGGATCATCGTCGAATTCATCGGTTAGAGGAACGGTTGGAAGACTGGGTTCCCTGGTAGCGTCGTCCTCGATCGCACCATCGCTTAGGTCGTTGGGTAGCTGGCTAGTCTCGTCGTCGGCCAAGGAATCTGGCAACTCGTCAGTCGTCCGAGTGGTGTCGGACGAGGACGTGGTAATGCGGAGCGGCAGGCCTCGACTGGTGGACGGTTTCTCCGGTGTCGGGTCCGGAGTTGGTAGCTGGGCTGGGTTATTGGTATCGTTGGCGTCGTTGTCGTTCGCCGCATTTTCTTCTGTAGGCTGACCTTTCGCGCGAGACTTCCTCGGTAGGAGTGCAGTTGACGAAGGCGAGGTAGGTGAGACCTGGTCGTTCCAGCTCGGTCGGGGATCTGGTGGGTTGAGCATGTTGTTGCGCTTTGCTTCGAGATTCTGCTGTCGTGCGGGTGTATATGCGGCGGTGTGCAGATGACATCTCTACGACGAAGCTCGAGTGTAGCTATTGTAGAGAGCCCGCGCATATCGTCTTTGTTCGATACTGTCATGACCGGATTCGGAAGGCTGGTTCTTCCGCTTGGAGACATTGTGGACGAACAAAGAAAGGGCAGAGACTTGATGAGAGAGGTAGAGAGAGGGAGTAAGACAAAGAGATCGGATGTATACCTGCCGAAAACAATGTCCCATAGTCGCCCGAACGGGGTTCAGGAATGCTTGGCATATCGATGCAACTTTGCGACCTCAGCATCGCTGCGGTCGGCGCAGAGCCGCGCCCAAAAGCTTTCTCTTGCTCTCACTGACTCCGATCACTATCATGCTCCGGCGGCGTAGCAGCATACAACATTGCCAGCCCTCGTTCACTCCCCTTGCTCCTCTGCGTCCCAGCAATCGGCCGCTTGACCGATCCATTCCCTCCTCCGTTCCCCAGCAACGCACTCCGCTCATCCACCACCTCACCATCCTCCTCAACCTCCTCATCCGTTCCGTCCTCCGTCGCCAACAACCCCCTCTTCCTCTTATCCAGATAATACGTCACTCCCAGCGTCAACAGTATGGCTTGAAGTATCCCAGTAACGACGTAAACAGCCCACGTACTCCACCCCTCCCACCCAACCCTTAGCCAAAGACTAAACGCGAATAAAAACGCGCCTGGGACTTGGATGATCATCGTCACGATCGACAGCGATTTGACGTCTTTGAGTTTCCAGGTGAAGTAGATTTGCGGTACATACTGGATCCCCGAAAGTATACCGGCGATGGATCCGAGGGCGTTGGCGAGGTTCTGCGTGTGGTGGGGGAAAGCTGCGATGGTGGCGAGAGAGAGGAGGCCGGTGGCGAAGAGGGCGAGGAGGACGGAGGCGGTGACTATGATAGCGTCGCGTCGGCGGGGGGGAGAGGAGGGAGAGGCGGCGGTTAGGGAGCCGAGGGAGGCGGTGAGATCGGTGGGTTGGTGTTCGTTGGGTTGGGAGGGGAAGAAGGTTAGGAAGAGCATGACGCTGTCCTCGTTAGCATTTCCCACAGACATAGCCGGAGTGATAGCAGATACGAACATAAACATAAAACAGCCCCACTGCAACCCAATCTGCGCTATCCCCAGCAGCGCCGCCGCGCACTCGCCTCCAGACACCTCTTTACAGCACTTGACATCTGCCCTACTCGCCGGGAGGACGAGGATGTTTCCTATGGCGGCTATGCTGGAGAGGCCGCCGAGGAGGACCCACCAGGGGGAGAGGCCTTCGGAGCTGCGGCGCGTGATGATTTTGAGGTGTTGGGGGAGGTAGGAGATGAGGATGCCGAGGAGGATTATGGAGGCGAGCGTTACGGTCGCGGGGTTGGGGGAGGTGAGGTGGTCGCAGGACGCGGAGGAGGAGGAGGGGGTGGTGGTGGCCATGGCGGTGTCGTGGCCGTGGGGGGAGTCTCTCACATGGCGGAGGGGTGCAGAGATAGGATGGGTATCTCCGTCGTGGTTGGGTAGTGCTGATTAACTCGGAGGCGTTGTCAAACCAAACAGATGGTCGACTCGCCGATGCGGAGGAAGAGCTTCCCCGCGGCACGTATTGATTGACCCAGCTGGAGCCTGAGTAAGCAGCTCTTCAATATCAATCAAATCAGAGAACAACCCCAGCAGTGTCGAGGAATATCACACCTCACCTCACCGCGGGAAAGCAACGCTCCACAACGACATAACAATGGCACCCCCAAACGTGCTGTCGCTGCCCGAAGAGCTGCTGCTAATATGGCACTCACACCGACTGGAACTCCTCCTCTCCGCCGGCGTGCTCGTGGCCTGCGTCCGTCTTGCTATCCATTGGCGACAGACTCGGCGGAAGGCAGTCTTGACACCCCCTCTTGGGACGCCGATGGATGAGAAGGTTCCGATTGTGACGAAGAATGATTTGTTGGAAGCGGATCACTATACTCCGGTCGATTTCACCACACCTATACCCAGGACAGTAGCGAAACCTGGACCGAAACGAGTCACCGGAGTCAGGAAGACAAGAGCAACACCACGGCTACCCAGAGAGGACGTGAATGTCAGCGACATAACAATCCAACCCCTAATCTTCTACTTCTCCCTCGGCGGCACCACAAAAGGCTACGCCGAGCAACTCCTCCACCTCCCCTCCCCTCACCCCTCAATCCTCCCCCCAATCCTCCACGACCTCACCGAACTCGACTACGACGACTTCTTCATCTCTCCCCCCTTACCCCCTACTCCAAACACACTCTACTTCTACACCCTCCTCATCCCCTCCTACGACATCTCCACCGACCTAGACAACTTCCTCGACCACCTCAAGGAAACCCACCACGATTTCCGCATCGACACTGCCCCATTATCCGGACTAGCGGGTTACGCTGTCTTTGGTTTTGGGGATCGGGAGGGGTGGCCGGATGAGAAGGAGGGGTTTGGGAAGGATGCGGTGGCTGTGGATCGGTGGATGGCGAGGCTGACGGGTGGGAAACGGGCGTTTCCGTTGGGGGTGGGGGATGTGAGCGGAGATGGAGATGGAGAGGAGAGGTTGGGGGAGTGGAGGGAAGGGGTGAGTGGGATATTAAAAGATTTAGTGGAAGGGAGAGGGCTTGGCGAGGGTGTTGCGGGCAGTGGTGAGGCATTGGAGAGCGGTGACGAGGACGACGAGGGTGGTGAGGATATCGCCGGAAGCGCGGCTACGAGAGCTAAAGCTGGCTCGAGATCAAGGACGGGTGATCTGGAAGACATCAAACCATCCGTACCTGTGGACTTTACCACCACGGCTGTTGCAAAAATCAAAGAAATGGTGCCTGTAAACAGCCCAACCTACACCTCCCTCACAAAACAAGGCTACACAATAGTCGGCTCGCAGTGAGTACTAGCTTGCGCAAGCTTGTTCATTGTCCCTCGCTAACTCTTTCCCCTCCTCTCAAACAGCTCAGGCGTCAAGCTCTGCCGCTGGACCAAATCCGCCCTCCGCGGCCGCGGCTCCTGCTACAAATTCTCCTTCTACGGCATCGCCTCCCACCGCTGCATGGAAGCCACGCCCTCCCTCTCCTGCTCGAACAAATGCGTCTTCTGCTGGCGCCATGGCACTAATCCAGTCTCTACCACCTGGCGCTGGAAAGTCGACGATCCGAGGGAGATTTTTGACGGGATGAAGGAGGGGCATTACCGGAAGATTAAGATGTTGAGGGGAGTGCCTGGGGTTAGGGCGGAGAGGTTTCGGGAGGGGATGGAGGTGCGGCATTGTGCGTTGAGTCTTGTGGGGGAGCCGATCTTCTACCCAAGAATAAACGAACTCCTCGCTATGCTCCACGCCGAACGCATCTCCACCTTTCTGGTGTGTAACGCACAACACCCCGACCACCTCGCCGCCCTGAACCACGTAACCCAACTCTACGTCTCCATCGACGCCTCCAACGCCGAATCCCTCAAACGCATCGACCGCCCCCTGCATCGGGACTACTGGGAGCGGTTTCTGCGGTGCATGGACATCCTCCGCGCCAAGCGCTTTGAGCAGAGGACAGTGTTCCGGCTCACGTTGGTGAAAGGCTTTAATATCGAGGAGGAAGTCGATGGCTACGCGGCTTTGGTGGAGAGAGCGAGGCCGAGTTTCGTGGAGGTGAAGGGGGTGACGTATTGTGGGACAGCTACGGGTAAGGGAGCGGGGTTGAGTATGGGGAATGTGCCTTTCTACGAGGAGATCACGGAGTTTGTGCTGGGGTTGGAGAAGGCGTTGCTGAGACGGGGGTTGGATTACGGGATTGGGGCGGAGCATAAGCATAGTTGTTGTGTCTTATTAGCGGACAGGGGAAGGTACTTTCAGGCTGGGGAGGATGGCGTGGGCAGATGGCACACCCTAATCGACTACCCAGCTTTCTTCGAGTGTCTCGAGAGCGGGAAGCCCTTTGGGCCGGAGGATTATATCGGGGGCCCGACGCCTGAGTGGGCGGCTTGGGGCAACGGGGGCTTTGATCCGAGGGACGAGAGGGTGGATAGGAAGGGAAGGCCGAAGATTGAGAGTTGAGTCGTTTTTTGAGACGTATGAGATTGAAAGCTCAACTTGCTGTGAGCGCTCATCTATAGCGAAGATCCCGTCCCGTGCCAGGCTAGTGGATCGGTGCGTATGGAAAGGAAAGGAGGAGGTTAAGAGTTGAGAGGTGTGATTGCTTCCTACATTGGGCACATTCGAGTGCGCTACTGTGGGCCTGCCAAAGCGTTGTGCAATTCTCTTTTTGGGCTTCCCGCCATGCCAATAGGCTGATGCGCATGACTTTCATCGACCAGATGCAGTGGTACACACTCCAAATGCCCATGCTCATGCCTTCGCCACGCCCATGCTACCGTCCCGTCAATACGCCAATGATTCGGTTGAAATCCAGCTTGCCCAGCTTTCAAGCACCCTTCCAACGCCGACCCAAAAGCCTCCTCGAGCTAATCGGAGTCTTCGTCGTACTGTCCGTACTGTCCAGGCAACAAGTGGTCTCTGGGATTGTAGTACTCCGTACGTGGATCCCTCGTCGCCCACGAGTCGTCGAATAGGTCCAGTCGCTTGGAGAGCGGACTCTTAAGATGGTCGAGGCCGTGATTGTGTCTCAATCTCAGCGTGAGACCAGGCGGTGCCTTCTTGGTCCTCGACGATGACCCTTTCTTCGATCCAGCAACAACGCTCCAGCTATCGCTGGTCACCGTCTTCGGAGTCGTGACCGCGATGTCGAGCTTGACTGGGGTTGATGGTGAGGAAAGCACATAGCCCTGGTTAGTGTCCTCTTCTTCAGATGGCGTGGTAATGTCGGTGTCTGGTTCGGTAGACCCGTCTTCAGTCTCCTCGGCACCACCCACAGCATCCGACGATTCTTCCGTGCTCGCATCCTCCCCTTTCATCATCGACAACAACTCCCCGTCCCGCTTACTCCACACTCCACCATTGTCGACGAAGCGCTTGTACGCCTTCTTGCTCGCCCAGCGCCAGAACCCTTCCTTACGCATCAACGTCTGCTCCTTCTCATTGTGCACCTGCACGAGGTCGTCTTCGATCTTCTTGCGCAGGACGGTGATGATTGTCTTCTCCTCCGTAGAAGTCGACTTGGTGATTGGCGAAACGTTGAGAAGCTGCAGCAGCCCATCGATCTCTTCGACCGTGACGTGGTACTCAGGTCTGACAAAGCCAGGACGATGGCGATTGACTTTGGTGAAGAAGGTGTTGCGAGTCTCGCGGGTGCTGGAGGTGTTCTTGTGGAAGAACATGTTCCGCTTGATGTCCTCATCTTCCGTGATCTGGCGGGCAGCATCGTCTTCGTCCACTTCGCAGTGCTCATCCGGGTGCAGGACTTTGGCGATGAACTCAATGTCCTTTTGCGTGACCACTTTGGGCGCTCGGAGGATCTTGTTGGCCTTGGTGTTGGCTTTGCGTTCCTCCTTGGACATCGGGCTGAAGCTGCTCTGGAGTGCGTTGAGGGCGCGAGGGGTGAGGGGCGAGGGCGGGATTGGCTCCTGGCTGGCTTTGAGCTGGCGGAGTTCGAGAATCTTGGTTGCGATTTCGCGGTGGCGCTTGATGTGTTCTTCTTCGCAGGCTCTGCAGGGCGCGCACTGATCGGAGGTGCCTTTCTTGAAGAGCTGAGTATGGTAGCGGCCACACCATTCGACGTGCTCGCCCAGGCATCTCGTGCGGGCTTGTGGGGTGGTCAGGGGGTGCTTGCACATCGGGCAATGGTGGACTGGTATACGATTAGCTTGGCGTCTCCTGAGTGAAAAGATATGGCAGCTTACCACGCCCGCCGGCCTCTTCCCACTGGTACAGATCATTAGGCATGAGGGCGAATGTTGAGCAAGCGTCGAGCTCGCTTTTTCTTTATGGTGTGTGTTCTTGGTACAATCTGTGGCGGACTTTGATGCAAGCGAATGTGGTTCGAAGTCGGACTTTGAGGGGACAAAGAGATTGGGGGCGAAACGATGGTGCCGGGTGAGTACATACTCTGCGGCGCAGTGATCTCCGGGTGGTTTCGAAGAGTCTTCACGTGTGCTTCGGGCGTGAAGAAGTTTGAGGTGCGCCGCTGTGTGGTGTCAGCGAACGTGTGTTCTGTGTAACTTCGTGAAAAGGTCGCAGCCAAGAGGTGCCGAAGAAGGTGTTTGAAAAGTGTCTAAGATTCGAACGTGTAAGAAGGATGGTGGTGAAGAGCTTGCGTAACGTGTAAACACCACCCGTTTGCAAGACATGACGTTGGGCGGCTAAACCCGGCCAATGCTGCACATGACCAAACCTTATTCAATGAGGCAGGAGCATAAACATGTGAAATCAGAACTCAATCCAGGCGAGTGAATACAGCTCTCATGAAGTGAAGCACACAAACTTTTGTCAGAATTCGTTGAAGGATTCTGTGCCTGCCGTCGATTTACACATCCTTCACCAAACGGGCCCCGCTCCACACGAACGGGTAGCCGCGTTGGTACCAATTGACACTTGAAACGTTAGAACATCCGTCATTATTCCACCCGGTAAAAGGACACTTACAATGTCTTGCGTCCAGCAACTCGCGGATGAGTCGCCCACGATCCGCCGAGTACCACATTATGCTTGCCGTCATAGAAATCCTCTGTCGCATCGTCAGTCTTCCATCTTACTGTTGAGATCGAAGTGATCTTACCGCTATACGCAGGATAAAGCTTCATCGGCTTAAATCCCTTGACTCTCTCCAGCTCCGAGCTAGTCCATTCCCACAGACCACCCATGTCACTCAACCCGGCGAGCTTGCCGCCGTTCTGGGTCACAGGCACCGGGTGCCAGTGTTTGAAGCCCACGTTGGCCTCGGTAAGGTCAACAAAGAGCTCTTTCGGATTTGGTCCAGCTGCGGCGCTGGAGGAGCCGTTGATTGAAGGCTTGTGTGGCGGCGTCTCCTCCACGCCCTCGTTTACGAGGTGGCTGTGATGGTGTTAGCATGGTAGGATAGCATGGTCTTTGCTGACTGCTCACCTGTTAACTGCCGGGATCATCCTTGAGGAAGCGTTGGAAGCTTCTGTCTTCTTCAAGTCGTCTGAATAAGCGTAGATGCTGCGGACTTCTTCGAGCGTGGGAATGCGTCCGCCCATGTAGTTAGCACATCCATCTAGTTCATCGTAGGAGGCAGCGATCGGCCAGTCCAGGGCATATTTCAGCGGGACTGGACCGTAGATGGTGCGGACGGCTTTGCCCGCCGCGAAAGTGTGGAGTCCAGCGTCTCCGTTCATGTGGTGGCCATTCACGCCGTTGACGCCGTTGGTGCCATTCGAAGAAGGTAGCTGCGTCCAGGAAGCTGGGATCGCGTGCTTCCCAGTCGCCATGAGATACTGGGCATACTCTCCGTTCGTGATGGGTCGAGCTTTCGCCTTGAACGCATGCACGTGTGCAGTGTAGGGCGGTGTTTCCACATCCCAGCCAAAGTATCTCTCCTGTCCTTCACCGTTGTCAGGATCGTTGAGGCCGATGACAACGTCCTGCTTCGGGACATCGAACCACTGGTTATCCACGGCATCCCGCTTGGCCTGGGCAGCTAGCTGCTCGAAGTCCGGCTTCATCGTGCCTGGCGGTGGCAAAGTCTTATCGCTCTGAATCAACATGTACAATAGCGTCTCCATGTGCATAACCTCATGCTCGAAAGCGAGCCAGAGGGCCCGTCCAGTCCACATATCATCGTACGCCTGTCCAGATTGGTACAGCTTGGCGACCCGCTCACGAACGCCCTTCTGGAAGCGCAGAATCTCTTCCACGCGAGGCCATTCATCGGGCACCTTGCTGTGAGCGTGCACTTTCTCAGGATTATCAACATCCGGATCGATTCCGCGTTCGAAGATCTTGTAGAAATACTTGGGCTGCGTCGGCGGCGTATTGGTCGCTTCGGTAAGTTTCATGTCGATGAACGTGGGGATGTGACCAAGATAGAATATACAAGCATTCCGGAGCTTGATTGGCTTATCATAAAGCTCTTCATCCGGGATCATTTGCTGGGTGACATTGTCCCAGGTCTTCCAGAGTTCATCCCATTCATCGAGACTTGGCACCGGACGGGGAGCATAGTACTCGGGCTTTGATGCTGAGATCATCTTCGGTCGCGACAGCAGGTGTAGATCTGTGACAGTTTGACGGTCAATAGGTGTTGATAGGATGGATGTGCGATGTTGATGGATTCAAAAAGCGAAGGTTCCGAAATCGTAATGACAACGATCCGACGTACAGTACGACCCTTCTTCGTTACTAAAGAAGGTGCTCTCGATGACGCGAAGTTCCTTGGCGTTGCTGACTTTGAGCCACATATTTCCAGCTTCGGAAAATGGCCCTACAGAGACACGAAATGCCGGGTTAGTTGATTCCAAAGGATTAATAAGTCGTCTGTTTATGTCCGCTTACACTTGTAGCTCTCTTCGATTCTCACTTTCTCGCCTTTCCTGATCAGGGTGCCTTCGATTGTTACGTCCTTTTTGGGAACCACAAAGGCGCGATGTCTGCTGCCTTGCGCATCGAACTCGCCAGTCGCTTCCCAGTCGTCTGTTTGGAATGCTTCGTAACCCAACAGCCTGTTCGCATGCCTGAGCCCGTTCGACGTGAAGTTGTGAGTGACATCCCTGCGGAATCAGAGCGTAAGTGTTAGCAAGTGTCTCGGCTTTCGCGAAGAGTCTGAAGGGCCTTAGAGCACAACATGAAGTCCGATCATGTCTCGGAGAGCCCTTCTTCCAACAGTACTAACCCTCTGTCGTTGTAAGCATGAAATACTCTGTCTGGGTCCTGGCAGCCATCCAAAGCAATCAGCATCAAGTCTTGCGGAGTGAGTTCCGCTGCAAACTGTTCCAGGAAATCAACTGCTTCGCTAGGCGGAAAGTTGCCGATGCTGGAACCCATCGAGAGAATGGCCTTCGGTTTGGCAGCGTTCTTTGGTTGTTTGAGCCATGCAAGCCCATCATCGTAGGTGCCCTGTAGAACGGAACGGTGAATCGGTCAGCAAGTGTCCCATCCTTTTCGAGAGGTCTGGAAAGTCTCGAGCGCAACATCGAGTTCGGAGAACCCTTTCACCCATCAGTGCTTACCCAGAGCCCAGCACAGCGGACATGTTTGTATGTTCCCTCAGGAACCAAGGCGAGCGTCCGGACGAGTTCATCGTGCATCAAGTCCAGGGCATAGTAACAGACATTTTTCTTGGCGTTTTCCAAGGCGTCCAGTAAGATCTTGATCTTCCGCAGATTCCTAGATAGGCGGTCACTTACTGCCTAGACCTTCCCAGGTACGCCTATAAGGATATGTATAGTGCAACGTACCCCGACCCTAGCTCAACCACGTTGGCGCCCTCTGGAATTCGCTCCGCAATTCGATCGGCATATTTTGACAAAATAGCGATCTCTTCTTCTGTCAAGTAGTATTCGTCCAGATATGTGATCTCCTCGAACAGTCTCAGCCCTTCGTCGTCGTAGAGTAGCAGCGTCGGCAGCGTCTTCTCGCCGCCGTCTTTCGGTTTCAGTCCGGACAGGATCTCCTGCTTCAGCTCTATGCCCGCCGTATCGGAACGAATGTCGATGATGTTAGAAACATTTGCTTCGCTGCCAAGGGAGCCCATTGTAGTGATAGGGCAAAAAGACTGTACCAGGGAACGAATAGGGAACGCGACCAACCGGTAGTTTTGTACTTCTGGTTACACAACATGACGGAGTATCCCACGAATGGGAGCAATATGGGTACCTGCAAAGGAACGGGTCCTCTCTGTAATCCTCCGCGGGTCTAGGCTTGGACGAGCAGTTGAGAGACGGTTAAAGCGTCCGGTGGTCCAGGGTATTCGCATCGATCACCTTGCCTCGAAGAGGTACATGGAGGATGCCGAGGAGCCGGCAGTAACTGACGGTTGAGGCACAAGGACCTGGCGCCGGCTGCATCATCTTGGGACCCACGAGGAACAGTGACGGGCGAGTAATGGACGGATGACTTGCAGGAGTGGAGTTTGTCTGGAAGCCTGAGCTGCTGTCAAGGAGTGGTATGACGTCTAGCGTATATATAGCAGAAGCGCCATCTGATCACCTCATCCGAGTCCTCGAATAGATCTGGTCGTCAACATGCAGGGGACAATCTAAAGAGGTCCAGTGGAAGGCTATGTGGAAAGGTTGGAAAGGTCGACGCGATGGCGGCAGCGAGACGCGTGGAGAGCTTGAGATGCGGGGGCCACTACGGCGGACTGAGTCGACCCAAAAGGACATGGAATTAAAAGTGAATGTAATTGGCTCTATAGCGCAAGGATTATATACTATAAGTCACCGGCGTAATACTAGATTAAAAGGAGTAGTAGAGTGTCTATTATATAGCGATAATTCGTGTCTATTCTATAAGAGGTAGCTATATACGTCGTCGTAATCTATACGTTTAAGTTAAGATAGAACTCGAATACTAGGTAGCGGACGCTAGATAAGCAAACCCTAGTCGCGTTAGCTAATTACGTATAAAGCTACGAGTTACGACTTTAGCTAACTTATAGCTTTATACGTAATTAGCTAACGCGACTAGAATTTACTTATCTAGTGTCCGCTACCTATAATTAGCCGTAACCTTAATTTCAATAAGCTAGGCCTAATCGGACCTAGCTTACCCGTTCCGTATTATAGGAATTATAGTCTTTTTGTTACTACCCTATAGCTCGTAAAGATGAGATAGAATTTGTACGTACGTATTTACCTCTCCTTACTTCTACTATATCCAGACTAGTCAATAACGACTAAGGGAGCGTTATACAGACTATTCGCATTACGTAGTTACAAAAAAAAGAGCTCTAACTAGCGCCGTCGACGCCACCGTACTAGTCAAGCTATTTTAATTCCATGTCCTTTTGGGTCGACTCAGTCCGCCGTAGGCCACCGGTGTTCTCAAATCCCTGCAGAGCTTGAAGGACTAGAGCAGAATAGTGGGCGTGCAAAAGGTACCTCCTAGGAAGTCGGCGAATAAGTCGCGCAGAAGCGCAAGCGTGGAAGAATGGTTATTCGGCAGATGCTGCAGCGATGACCAGATCGATTACTAATTACTAGGTCAACGGTATAGCTGTAAAGCCCGGAAGTTCCAGGCCTTCGACATCTTCTTGTGGTCCTTCACTGTCGTCCTTCGCTGAACTTGGCTCGTAGCTGTCCTTCACAGAGAGTCCACCTTACAACTGCATTAGAGCTTCCATCAGGTCTGCGGTTTCCTTCGTACGCCCTTCCTTGTCCTGCAGCTTCCCAAAAAGCTCACCGATCGTACGAACAGCCTCATCCTCATGCTCACCTTCCTTGGTCGGCGTAACCATAAACCATAGCCCTTGAATCTCATTGTCAAGGCCGGGTACGGCGAAGGAGAGGTTGCCTCTATGCATCTAGCACAACAACATTAGCACCCATCACAGCGCGTTCCTACGTCCGCCACGAATGATTCTTACCCGATCCCCACTAATCCTCCCCTCGGTCTCAAAGCCCTCATGTCCTGGACCGCCGACTGCACTGAACGTCGCCTTGCCCTCCCCCGTCATATTCATCTGGAGCCCGTGCAAGCGCGCGAGGTCCTTCATACGCAATTCATTGGCGTTGAATTGGAAGACCGCATCATTGGCATCTGACAGGGAGCGTTTCTTGTCAAAAAGCAACGCAAAGGGGAGAACGGTGCCGGCCATTGCCACAATAGCACCTATTGGCAAAACAATAGCGCCCATGGTCGCACCGAGCGTCGCGACGCCGAGTCCAGCGGCAATCCCAGCCATAGTTGTTGGAATGTGACGGATGAGTGGAGGAGTTCTGGGAGTAGCAGGCGGCGGTGCTGGAGGGCGATCGATGGTGTATGACCCGAGTAGCTTGGAACGCTGCGAGAAGGCGCGAGTAGTGAGAACTGGATGGAACGAGGGCAATGCAAGCGAAGAGCGGAGAGGATGGGGCTTTGTGTTTCTGTCGATTGCTGAGTTTCAGCCACTTTTCGATGGACATTGAAAGGACGTTTGGAGGTAAGCACGTCTGATCCATCACAGGTCTCAAACACGGCTGAATTAATGAGAAAACTCGTTGGGTTACGGGTACTTGCCGACCTACCTTCCTGTCAACGGCCACAGAAACATGCTGTAGGGGTAAGCGTCCCCACATGAGGTAAGGAAACAGGTTGAGAGAGAGAAAATTGGCCTTCCTACTGGATCACCTTCATTTCCAGGTTGTTCAGGTAGCAGCAGTGGACCAGGTATACTGCGTACATAGATAAGCTTCCGCCGGTTTCGTGTGGTAGCGCATATTGTTACTTGGAACATTGAAGCGGCGTTTGATTCCTGACAACTTGCTACAGATCTTGCATTTATTCTCTCTGGACTCTGACTTCCCATCTTGACCGTGTTTGCGAAACAGCTGTAGATCGACAAGACATTGTGGTGGCGGATGCTGGGACAACCAAGTTCGAGAGCAGTGTGGCACAAGTACGTGTTGTTCTCTGTGCATTGGCTTAGAATATACTCATGATAAGATTCAATTGTGATGTTTGGTTGATTCCAGTGGCTGGCTCGGTCGATGCTGGCCACGTATGTGTGCGGCCAGGTGTGAGCGTCCAATGAACCGCCGGACGATCTCGTTGTTCCTTTGCAACCCCATCAACGCCTGGGTTCGTGCAGCGCCAGGAGCTTCAGCTCGTCCATTGCTGCAAGTAGCCATATGTCCATCATCATGTGCACCGCGGAAGACTAGCCAGTACGGTTGTGTCGCAGGCACCACCCGCAATGGATGGACCCCTCACGCGCTCGTCGCACGGGCGGCGGAAGTCTTCGAGGCAGAGACACCGCTGGCGTGTCTATCCTCTCAGGAAGCTTGACTAGTTATGCCAACTTCGTCGACCAACAGCTGCTTGGTCCTAGTCGCACGCCCCGTTTCACCAAGTGATTGACGAACAAGGGCATGCAAGCGCGCTGCATCGGTAACGAGCTGACCACCATTGGCCATATGTTCCGCGAGAGCGAGCCTAAGGTCCAAGTCCGGGCTGCCGTGGATATCCAAACCTGGTGCAAAGACAACGTCGGGCTCTTGGGATAAAGCCTTCGCCATCCCACCAGGAGCGTAGACTACGTCGATCGTGGCAGATGTTCCCAATCTGCAGTTCAAGTCATCGAGAAGATCCTGCGCAGGTGTCGTTATAGGCGATGCAAGCAAAACCACGACATGGAGTCGACGAGATCTCAACGATGCAATCCGTGGTTGAAGTCTTCCATCAGCTTCATTGGTAGGAGGCAGCGACTTGTCTCGGGGTCGTGGAGGTCCGAATGATGGTGGTGGCCGCGCGCGAGGCACCTCATAGTAGCCACGAGCCATCGATGAATGTTCTGGTATCGGAACTGAACAACCGCAAATTCCGGGCCGAGTTGGAAAACCTTTGGTCGATTTGCAAAGATTGGCGGAAGATTGCAAAACGAATTTCTGAAGCACACGACATGGCCAGGTGAAGGCCAGTATCTTATGCTGTGCATCTCACCGACTATGTGCTCCATGCACGCTGCCGGACGCTTTCACAATCAACAAGCTTTCCTGCGAGCAGCGGTGAAAAGCTTGGTCGTCTGTGCGGCTAACCGGACCTTACCGCCTGAACGACCAACTTCCGTTCTAATTTTGACGACATCCACGCTTGACAGATCTCCAGGTACGAAGCAGTAGATGCTCGTTGCGGAGAAGCGATATCCAAGTAGCCGAGATAAGCCCATTATCGATCTGTTTGCTTGAGATCGGGCCCGGGCCTGCAGAATGATTGTTTCCATCATCTGGGCTGAGTACGACGTGGTCGTATTCGCGCAGGCATGATAATCTGTGTCGAAGACAGACCGGTATGGTCATCGCGGAGGTGTGTCGTATCGGAATAGTCCACGAACGCAACCGAACCGAGATTGGCGGTCAACCCGATAACAAAGCAGTCGTCTCATCTTTCGTCGAGCAGCTCAAACCATAACTCTTCTCAGCCCACTCGTGCCACCCAGAACTCTCCTTCCAGTGACTGCGTCTCGCCCTGCACCACTTTCCCACTTGCCGACCCGACTACCACCACCTTCTTCCACCCAGCCTTTCGCCCCCTCCTCGTCGCCGGTACCTTCCATAAACGCTTCTTGCCGCGCATGGCTTCCGTCAACCCACTTGTATATGCAAGTATAGCAGTACACGAAGCCGCTTTGCGCAGCCGTGGCGGTCTGGATCTCGGAAGAGCAGATGGGGCACACATCTGTCGTGTTCGATGCTTCGGCGGTGGCATAAGCGGGAGCTGGTACTGTCAGGATCGGAAGGTGAGTAGTTGATGAGATTGGCGGGCTGCCTAGGCCGGAGTCACGGCGTGTGGAGCTTTTCTCCTTCGCGTCTTCTGGGCTCGGTTTGGCTTTTGGCTTCAATGTCGCGAGCAGTCCCGATATAATGGGAGGAGGCAGCTCCAAGCCTTCATTCGCCTTTCGTGAGAGTTGTCGTGCGAAGTCGGATGCGTGCCACCATTCCAAGAACTTCAATGCGAAGATAGATGTTGGTAGTAAGATCTTCAAGCTCGATAGCATACGAGGGTACACCGTCTCTGTCATCGTTCGAGGACTGAAGATCGATCTTGTTTGGCCAGGCCGTATTCCTGGCCCGCTTGCGGGTGCTTTTGGCTGTGTAGCCAAAGCTATCGCTCTGCCATCTGCCTCGTTTAGTCGTCGCATCCTGGTTCCTATCAGCCACAACCAAGGCGAGTGATATTTCGATCCGTCGAAGAGGTATGCTAGGTTGAATGCAAGCAAGGAGAAGTAGTACGCCGCGTTCACACTGGGATAGACCTTTCGTAAGAACCACTTGTACAGCCACATTATCCGTTGTCGCACAGTCCCTTCGACTGGATACGCATCTCGATCGCGATACGACAGTCCAAGCATGTTGATAGACGCCGCATGAATATCATAGGACTCGTCCAGCTTGCGCTTCACGTATGGCAGCGCAACCATAACTGCCAAGTTCTTCCACACATCATTCTTCCGAAGCTTGAGCGTCTCGCGCACCTCATGCGGTGCACCAAGCTGCGCTCTTCGGATCTCGCCTCCTCTGATGCGCAATACGCGCTCTCGTTTCAAGCCGTAGAAGTTCTCCGTGAAGCCGCCTCCATAGACCTTGAGGTAGTACCGCTCTACGACCAGCGATAGCAGCGCATACAGCTCATCGAAGGAGTTCAATGCCCGGAGAAGGTATCGAGGATGTCGGTGAGTTGCGACGGCAAGTAGATAGCGTAGCGAGGGTGGTATGAGGGCGCCGAGTTGTTGTTCGGATAGGAGTTCGAAGAGGGAGGGCTTTTGCTCGTCTAGGCCGCCCTGTAGCGAGGTCATAAACTCCATTGTGTGCGCCGCTTCCTACTCCTTGCCTTTTCGTCTTACCTCATCATGGTTCACTGGAGTGCTGTCGGTAGAGGAACATGAAAGTGGCTGGCCATGTGAAGTTGCGATGCCGAGGTCGACCTTGGAGTCGTCAAAGCGCGTCAACCAGCGCGTCTTCTCATACAACAATTCGATCGAATCAGAACCATGTCGACCGCAGCGAATATTGGAGCAGGCGAGAAGACCTATTTCGAGCAGCAACGCGAGCTGGTCATCAGCGACGTTGCGGCGGTATGAGTCTTCGACAACCACAAGATACAACATACTGACCACAAGCAGAGCCTCGAAAATGTTCTACAGAACCTAAACAAGCTAAATAGGAGTCTGGAGGGCGTGATCGCGGTATGCAGATCACTCCTGTATTTCGAGCGCTACTGACCGGCTCCAGGTTGGCAACGAGTTCAGCCAGGTCGAAGGGCTGTGGTCACAGTTTGAGAACGTCATGGCGAAAGAGCCCCAGAAAGAAGAGACGAAGGACAGTAAAGAGGGCGCGGCGGAGGAAGCAGCATGAGCGAGTGCCATGCAAATGAACGAGACGAACGATGAATGTTCAATGATACCACCCGCTACTGCTATATGCATCATCCATCAACAGGCCGTTATGCGCGCTCAAACACCACCGCAGCTGCCAGCGCTTTGTCGACTCCAAGAACGCCAAATAATCATGCTCGCTCCACCACACACTCATCGCCGCACGAGTCCAGCAAACAGAATCGTACGCATCTCGCGCAGAAAGAACCGCATCGACCAATTATGTCGTATCGGCACCGGCATCGCTTCAACCGCCTCGCCTACAAGTAATCGCCAGTCAACGAAAGTGGCCCACAACGAATGCAAAGCTCGACTCAGAGGATCTTGCAGTTACTCCGCTTCTTCCTTTTCGCAGGCGCGCTTGATCGTCCTGTTGCACCACCTGCATGCGCATCCTCCTCTTCCCGACCCCGTACGGCGGTGTCGATGGCAGTCTCGAAGATTTCGTGCACGCCGGTCATCTCCTTGGATGAGCACTCCATGTACATTGCGCCCATCTTGTCGGCGACGGCGCGACCTTGCTGTTGTGTGACGGGTGTCAGGCCTTGCGTCTTGAGGAGTTCGATGCATGTTCGCTTGCCGCGGAGGTCTGATTTGAGGCCGCAGAGGATGATGGGTGTTGTTGGGCAGAAATGGAGGACTTCTGGATACCACTGTAGATCGGTTAGTGGTGTTCATGCTAGTTCGCATCGGCTTTGCTTACCTTGTCGAGGACGTTCTCAAGAGAGTTCGGGCAGTCGATGGCGAAGCAGACGAAGAGCAGATCCGTCTCTGGGTATGAAAGCGGTCTCAGTCGATCGTACTCCTCCTGTCCAGCAGTGTCCCATAGCGCCAACTCTACGCCCTTGCCGGACTGCTTGTGCTCGACGTGTGTGATGTAGTTCTCGAAGACGGTCGGGACGTATTTCTGTAGCCTTGTCAGCGACCCTCCTAACCACAACTGCATCTTCCCATGTACTCACCTCCGGAAACACTCCCTGCGAATAGCTGATCAACAAACAAGTCTTCCCGCACCCGCCATCGCCGACCACAACAAACTTCTTGCTATACTCCGGAGGCGCCGTGATGTTCGTCCGCGCGCTCGAGCTGGCAGTGGTGTTCAAGGTCCCATCTGAGCCTCGAGTTGATCGCCGGTAGCTGTCGCCGCGTGTGAGGAAGGATTTGGAGCTGTTTTTGCGTCGCAAGTGGTCGTAGCTCTGCACTGCTGAGACGGACATTGCTGGTTTCTATATCTGCTGAGATATGGAATGTCTTGTTCTGGAATGTGTGAAAGTGGTGTGTGGTGTACCGAGTCTAGACGGCGGGCAGTGAACCTGGACTGTCTTGACGTTCCTAAAGTTTGGCATCGCGAGGGGCAACGACGATCGGCTTGCGTCACATGATTTTTGCACATACAGGAGGGTCGCAAAAAGAATGCAAGTGGGTCTCGCGTGTCAGTGCGCACTAGGCCCAAAACGGCTAGTCTATACAAGACTTAAGGTTGAGAAAGCAGACACTAGACGGCAATTCCGAGTCTACCGAACTAATTAGTATACAAAAGCCGTAATTCGTACTTTAGCTATCTATCTATCTATTTTAGTTCTATCTTAACTTTTTAACGTACCGCGTATAGTTTAGACGACTAAATTTCAAAAGGGCTATACCTTCGGCCTACGTAAAGGCAGGTTTAAGTAAGATAAGATCGCGCGTAAGGTCGAATATTCTATTATAACGATTTTACGACTTCTTATAAAGGGTAAAGACCCTCTACTACTATCGACGCTAAAGAGATAAGGACGACTACTAATTTGTAAAACCTCGACCTAAAAGCGTATAATAGGCTACGCTACCCTTAATACTAAATACCGCTATATATCCCTTCTTAATATTACTAATTTAGAGGACGTCTTTATCTCTAACGATATACTTAGACGCGTCTTTAATAAAGTAGGCTACTACTACTAAATCTCGCGTAAAAAACCCTTCCTTAATAATAAAGTAAAGAAGAAATAGTTAGAATAGGCTTAGTAGTACGTAAAATAGATAATAGATAAATAGTTACGCGTTCTCTTTACTAACGAGGCCTTATTTCGTCTTAGTTACTTTAGATAGATCTATATAACGCGGCTTATAATAAAGGAGTTTAAAGTAGATTACTTAATACTAAAATTTAAGAAGTATAGTATAGCGATAGTTTAGGGCTCTATATCTTTAAGTAGCGCGTAAAAATAATAGGTTTTTAAGTCTAAGGACGAGATTAACTATAGTAAAGGAGGGAAACGTAGTAGCGTTAATATAAAACGCTATCTCGACGAAGTTATAAACCCTTTAGTTATACTATACTATCGAGATAATCTAGATACGATATTTTAATAGGATAACGCGCTAATTTATACTATATATCTTATTTATAACTACTTTACTAAGCTTCGTCTTATCGTCTTACTATAGCTAGTATACTCGCTAGATCTTAATCTAATCGAGAATATTTAGATAATAATTAAATACTATATCTCGCGAAATTATAAGCTAAAAACGCGCGATAAGTTAATAAAAGTATTTATCGTTAAATAGGAGGCCCTTACTATTAACGACGTCTAGGTATATATTTAGAATATACTAGCGCGCTACTAGGCTATTATCGACGTAGAGGGTAGCTATACTTAGTAGTAGATAGATAGATAGATAGCTAAAGTACGAATTACGGCTTTTATATACTAATTAGTTTAGTAGACTTAGAATTACTATCTAGTATCTACTTTCTTAACCTTAAATCTTATATAGACTAGCCGTTTTAGGCCTAGTACGTACTAATTCGCGAGACCTACTAATATTCTTTTTACGACCCTCCTATATACTTATTTTTAGTAAGAAACTATCTCTACTACTTAAAGGTAACCTTAATAAGTATAAAGTTAGTTTCAAAAAGCTATTCCGTTTATAGAAAACTATATTATATACTCCTATAAAGGTCGTAGTAATTATATAAGACGCTAAGAGAGTATAAATTTAAGCTACGCTTTCTAGCTCTTTATAAATTAAAAGTTAGCCTAACTACAGTTCTACTACCTAAATAGGTAACTTCTATATCTATTTTAAGCTATAGTACTATATTATATAACTTATATAAGATTAGCTAAACCTATATAGCTATAGTAAGCGTATAGGGAAGTTAGAAAAAGCGCTAAATTATACCCCTTAAAGGCCTATACTATCTAAGCTCCTTATATAGGCTTATTTAGCGTCTTATACCTAGAACGTAGTTTTAGACGCTATACTATATATATCTATATAAAGGGCTCCTAGCCTAACCTATATAGCCTCTCTTACGATATTCTAGTAATATAGCTATTAGCTAGAACTATCTAAGGGACTAGACTACTATTATTAATAGCTTTATAGAATATAGATATTACGTTAAACTATACGCTAGAGTAATATAGAGTAGTATTAATTATATATATAAGAGATAGTAAAGGTAAGTATTCTACCTAGTCTCCTTAGTAAGTCCTTTTAATAGTAAATCTAGTAGCTTACCTCTTCTTCTCTATATAGCTTTTATTTTAAGGCTACTCTCCTAGATCCTAAGGAAGCGCTTTAGAATATATAAGTAGTATAGCTAAAGGTATTCTTTTAGTAAATAATTAAGAATACTAAATAGATACTACTATAAATTAGTATATTAAAATAGGACTTCTAGATACTTAAAATAATCTATAAGTAAGAGACTAGCGTAATACTTAGTAAAGATATAGTTTATAATATTAACGCTATTAGTATTAACTAGATTCTATATCTATTAAGTACTAACTAGTAACGGGTAGTTTATTTAATACTATACTAAAGGTAAGAAGAAAACCTCGTATCGTCTAAAGTCTATATCGTCTAGTAAAGATCTCGTAAATATACTCTACTTCCTCTACTCTTAAGATAAGACTACCTATCTAGATAAGTATTAGTAGGTTTAATAGGGCTTCCTTATAATTATATACGTATCTAGTAAGTTATAGCTAAGCTTAGTTACGTAGTTAAATAAGAGGCGACGTAAGATAGAGGCGGATAAGTCTATAGAAGTAGTAAAGAAGGTCGTAAAGCTTCGATATCGAGATATAGCTCTCTTAGTTAGTAAAGATAAGTAGGGGCGTCCTTAGTTTATAGTCGAGGCTATATTTATATACTTTAAAGGTAGAAATAGGAGGCTATAGTAGTATATTAAATAGTATATTCGTTCCTAAGTAGCGTTAAACTTTAGAATAGAAAGACGTTTATATAGACTAATTAAGCGAATATCCTTATATATCCCGTTATCTATCTAGTTATACTTATACTATATAATAAAGCTTTTAAATTACTATTTCTTTAAGACGCTAGTTATATCTTCTCCTTAACTATACTAAGTAGTAAGAAACGAATTACGATCCCTTAGGGTAATAATATACTTAATACGCTAATTCTATAAGGACGAGAAGATAGGATATAAGTAGTATAGCTATAGGATAGCGTATCTACTAAGCGCCTTAAATCTCTTAGAAAGTAGATAGGCTATCTATAAACTATAACGTAGTATTAGCTTTAATATCTAGTTCTAAATACTATTAATAATTAGTACCTATACTATTATTAGAATAAGGAACGGTATACTTATTTAAAGTATAGGGTCTAGCTCTAAAGAGGTACGTAATTAAGTTATAGGCGACTTAGATAGTTATACCTATAGGAATAACTATTAAGACTAACGTATTAGCCTAGACGTTATAAGTTTAGTCTAAGGTTAGAGACTAAAGACGCTCTTCTCTATAAATTTAACGATATTAGCTTAAACGTAGATTCTAACGTAAATATCGCGCTACTACGCGAGACCTATAACTATATCGTAGCCTTATTAGACGTAGCCGCTCTTTAAGCCGAATAATCTTATATCGCTAAGTATATTAAGAATAAATATAGAAGTATTAAGAATACTCCTATATCTAAAGAGCTAGTTAGTAAAATATATAAGCTAAGAACTTATATTAGGTAAGAAAGGAGTTCTATAAGACGTAGATTATCTCTTAACTACGGAAGGACTTCTTTATATATAAAGATACTAAGCTTATTAAGGCGTAGCTTAATAGTAGTAAGGGGAATCGTATAGCGTAAACGGAGTAGAAGGTACTAATCCTAGCTATCTCTAAAAGAGCGGAATTAGTAACCCTAATTAGTATAGAAGATATAAGATCTTCTTTAATACGGGCTTAATAGATAGTAGCCGTTTAGGTTATAGCGGATCTATATTACTAAGTAGAGCTAAAGAATAACGTAGTTTAGTATAATAATAGTCTTATTAAGGAGTCGTCTTAGATATTACCTTAGAACTATACTTTCTTTAGAGTACCTTAGTAGAGAGGAGCTAATACTAGGTTATAACTAGCTCTAACTTTCTCTAATTATATTTAGAACCTTTAATAGAACCTCTAAGAAGGTTAGAATATATATTTAGAG
>JAWDJX010000069.1:0-98601 GCA_033117895.1 Extremus antarcticus | reverse complement strand
GAGGATGAGGAGGATGAGGACGAGGAGGATGAGGATCCGCCGGCTGCTACGCCCCCGACCACGCCTTTCCGCCCTAAGCCTATGCCACAGAGGCGAGCTCGGGGAAATGTCGATCTCTCGGAGTTTGAAGTGCGGCCGCCTATCCCGGGCATGGAGCGAGTTGAGACAAATGAAGGATCTGGCGATGCTGCCGCCTCCCGTCTCCCGCCCACCGCTACTGCAGGACCTGCGGACGCTACTACGCGCAACGGCAACAGAACAGAGCTCGGCCCCGACGGGCAGGTCTACGAGATCGACAAGGACGGGTGGAGGATTGCGTGCGATTTATGGGGTCCGGTCTCGCGCGATGATACCACGGACGCCACTTCGACTACCAACGGCCCGGCGGCTGCACCGCACAGCAACCCCATCCCCGATGCGAGATGTACCACGACCAACGGCGCGGCGGCTTTTCTGCAGAGCCCCGCGCGAGCGAGGACGTTTGGGGAGCGGAAGGCGGATGAGGAGGAGGCGGAGGAAGTGAGGGATGGCGAGCTTGTGGTTGATGAGGATCCGCCTGCTGCTCCTGCTCCTCGCGCCAAGAAGCGTCCAGTGCGGAGGAGGCAGCGTGGGACGAAGGTGGACACATCGATGTATGAGCGGCGTGCGCCTATTCCGGGGATGGAGAGAGTTGAGAGCGATGGAGAGGATGGCGATGCTGATGCTTCTGCTCTTCCGACTGCGCGAATCTGTGTAGGGGTAGGAGGAGGCGGCGATACTGAGATGAGCGATGGCGGCGCCGGGGGGAATGGTGCAGGCGGGCAGCGTGATGATGATGATGAGGAGCCTACGGTCTTTGAGAATGTTCCAGGGACGCAGACGGGTCCTTCGAGCGACAGGGTTGAGGACGTTACGGCTTCGATGCCGGTTCAGCAGTCCGTTCAGCAGCCTGTTCAGCAGCCAGCGGTGGGGGAGAGTGATGAGGATGATCCGCTGTTTCAGCAGGTGCGGGAGGATGGGCAGTAGGAGGCTGCAGAAGCCGACCAGCGCTTTCCGGAAGAAGCGCCGAGACCACGGGCGACTGATGGTCTGTACGAGAGCACGAGAGGCACCTGCAACATTGGAGATGATGACGGAGAAGAAGGACCGAGACCACGGGAGACTGATGGTCTGAACGAGAGCAGGAGGGTGTTTGGTTTGCTGGAGAGGATGGAGGAGATGACGCAGGATGTATGATTGAGGAGAGAGGGAGGGAGGGTACTGGCGGCCGTCGCGGAAACTGGCCTATACTGAGTCATCCATCCGAGCCGCCAGTAGACTACTACGCAAAGGAGAACGGGGAGAGGGTGGAGGTTGGGATGGGGCTGTACATTGGTGTGTGCTTGGTGTGTACGTCGAGCGCTTGGGATGGCTTACACAGGCTGTCTTGCACGATAGAGGACACTTACCGAATCAGCTATGTATTCTATGCTCTTCAATGCTCGTTCTCGTCTCTCATGTACAACTTCTGGATAAAATCTATCCTTACGGTTATTTGCATGATATGAAGTTGGACAGCACGTGACCAATTTCAATCCTGGACCCTGAAACACCCTTTCACATGCATCTCCAATCGCAGACTTTCATTCTCTAAATGTTGCACCCAACAATGCTCCCCCGATAACACGCCTCCAATGCAGTCGTCGCTGCTCCCGTCCCGCTACCAGCAGCACGATGCTTCCTCCACCTACCTTCTACCCATAATCCTACTCGTCACTTCCGTCCTCTCCAGCATTGGCACCTCTGTTGCGCATTCGCTCCTCACCAGCGCCGTCGCATGGATTCTTCTGGCTGTGTACACGAGTGTGCGACTACGGAGAGGAAAAAGTGGTAAAGATGAAGGCGGCGTAAACAGACAGGCGAGGAGATTATCGTGGGCAGCGGGTGGACTGCTGGCTTTGGCCAAGATATGCGAGCGCGCGGTCGATGGACGGGGGGTATGGTGGGCTGATGTATGTACAACTCCTTCTCCATGTTAATGCCAATACTCTACTGAGACGTGTTGATCTATAGGGCCTCCTCCCCCTAACGATAACCATCTTCCTGCAAACCTCCCTCTTTCCTCCCCTCGCCTCTGGGACGACACCTCCCGCCAGCCCAGACAAGTCACGACCTTCCCCCTCTATCCTACCCTCTGGTGTCAACACCTCCCTCCTCATCCTCACCGCCTCAGCCGTCGCGGCAACCTTCGCCGCCTTGGGATCAAACGCCACAATCGCCCTCGGCCTCTCCGACGCCCTTGTAACATCCCTCGCCTACCTCCTGGTCGAGCGTGCGCATAGCGAAGCCAAGCACGGCAACACCTCCGGCGGCGTCATCTACTCTACAAGCGGGATGCTTGCGCAACCTGCCCCAGGAACAAATGGCGGAGGAGATGCAAAAGTGACGGTTATGAGGGACGTGGCTGTGGCATCCGCGGTGTGTACGGCGGTCGCGGCGTTGACAATGGAGAGTTTCTCGTTTGGGGGTCTGGGGTATTGGGGGCTTTTTGGGAGGGTTTTGGGGGATACGTGGGTTTTCTGGGATGGGGTTCTGGGGGTGGGGTGGGCGGTGGGTATGGTTGGGGTGACGGCGGGTGGGTATGGGGTGCTGTTGCTTTTGGTGAGTGGAGACATATCTCTTCTGGACCCTATGAAAGGTGTAGGGTGCGCGATGATCAAATCGGCCAATTGGTGGTGGTGGCTGTTTGTGTTGATTGCGGTGACAGCTGATGCTAACACTTATCGGTGCAGATACAACGACAAGGTCCTCTTTTGACGAGCTTCATCCCGCTCTCGGCGTCTATCTGCTCTCAGATGATCGTCGACTTCTCCTTGAGCCGGGTGTGGTTTGCTGTACTGTGCGCAGCATCAACATACACCTTCCTTGATGAGCAGGAGACATTTTCAGCCGGTCCAGGGAAAAGAATGCGAGTGACGAGAATCCTGACGCTGGTCGCCATCATCTCGTTCGGTGCGCTTGCCGTGCTCTCCTTACGACAACCGTACGAAGCGTATCGGTACAGACGACCTGTGGAGAATTCGGGAGAGGGTGCTGGTGTCGACACGAAGCCACCTCCTGTTTCATTCGCACCTCTTCAATTCACAAACCCTCGTGTACATCCGATCGACCAGCTTGTACGCGATGCAGAAGTCGAGTGGATGAAGGTCATACAAGGCCAATCGCAGAGCCTGGAGCAAGCGGTCGCTGAGTATAGGCGACGATACAAGATCCCTCCTCCACCAAACTTCGACAAATGGTACGAGTTCGCCAAGCGGAAAGGCGTCCAAATGATCGACGAATACGACACCATCTACCACACTCTCCGCCCCTTCTGGGCGCTCAAACCCGCAACCATCCGCTCCCGCACCCAAGAAGCCATCGGCCACACCGACAACTTCCTCATGGGCCTCCTCATCCGCGACGGCACAGCAAAGTACGTCGAAAACGGCCAAGACTGGCTCCAACAAGCCGTCGTCGGCATGATCGAGCAATTCGTCAAATACCTCCCCGACATGGACCTCGCCTTCAACACCCACGATGAACCCCGCGTAGTCGTCCCCCACGATGACCTCACCCGCCTCGTCGCCGAAGCAACAAACCACTTCATGCCCGCCGCCTTCGCCAACCCCAACCCCCGTAACGCCTTCTCCGCGCGCCCTAGTGACCTCACCATCGGCTCCCGCATCCCCGAGGCCAAGACCACCCGCTTCAACGTTTATGCTCACCAACCCGTCTGGATCCCATCCCGTCTCTCCTGCCCACCTGACAGCCCTGCGCGGGCACTAGACGAATCTGCCGCAGGCGACAACCTCACCGCCTACGCTTTGACAGACCTCGGCTTCGTCTACAACACCACCGCCTTCTCCGACATCTGCAACTCCCCCTCCCTCGCCAGCACGCACGGCTTCTTCGAGCGCCCCAACGCCTTCAACGTCGTGCACGACCTCTTCCCCATCTTCTCCCAGTCCAAGATGTCCTCCTTCCAGGATATCGTCTACCCGAGTCCCTGGTACTGGTACGGCAAAGTGGACTACGTGGAGCGCAACGACATCCCCTGGAACCAGAAGATCCATTCGATGCTCTGGCGCGGCTCTACCACGGGAGGTTTCAGTCGGAATGGCGGGTGGAGAAGGCAGCACAGGCAGAAGATGGTTAAAGGGCTGAATGCGTTGGATAACGCTAAGGTGCTTGAGAACGTCCACAAGGACCCTGGCCACGATGAAGGGACTACGCCGCTGTGGCAGCAGAAGACTGTCAAGAGGGAGGATTTCAAGGAGGTCATGGACGTCCATTTCTCCCACATCGGCCAATGCGACCCAGGGGACTGCGACGCCCAGAAGGAATACTTTGGTTTGACGGAGGGGGTGGCGCAGCAAGATCACTGGAAATGGAAATACCTTTTGGACATGGACGGGAACGCTTTTTCCGGCCGCTTTTACGCTTTTCTCAAATCTAAAAGCTTAGTCTTCAAAATGGCGGTCTTCCGCGAGTGGCACCAGGATTGGCTGAGGCCTTGGGTCCACTACGTGCCGCTTTCGCTCAGAGGGGACGAGGCGTTGGAGGCTGTGCGGTATTTTAGTGGGGAGGAGGAGGGGAAGGCGTTGGCGGAGAGGTTGGCTAGCCAGGGGAGGGAGCATGCGGGACGGGTGTTGCGGAATGAGGATTTTGAGGTTTGGTTTTTTCGGCTTTTGCTTGAGTGAGTTGCTCTTTTCCTTTCCATCCGTGACGAGCGATTTGGGAAGGGTGGAGTTTGCTGACAGTTTGTAGGTACGGACGGCTAGTCGATGATGCGAGGGCGGAGATCGGGTACGCTGGGTCGTAGCGAAGCCGTTGCTGCAAGAACTGGTGTCAACGGCGGCGGGATGGAGGTGTGTATGATACATGTACAGCTCTTTGTAACCCCATATATGTGGCCCCCAGATCTGGCTCCATGGCCGCTCCCTTCGAAGTGAGACTACTCTTCCGAGTAGATGAGCTAGCTAGCTGGTCAGGTTCGATGGTTTTTGAACGCATTCTGCGCTGCGAGACTGGGGGGTTTGTTGTGTTTGATGTGTGGGTCGATCTTCGGGCGCGGTGATGCTGGAGTATGCTGTAGGTTTGAGGAGATGCGGGAGGCAGGTTCAAGGTCGCCGTGTCCGTCAAAGACCATGAATGTGCCCACGGGGAGCTAGGACGCCTGGGTGCTGCAGCTGGTAGACTGATTTCTTGCCCGACTCACCAGCTTCTGCAAGCGTGACCGTATCCGCTTCTGTGCTCTCGACTGTGGGAGTGAGCTTTGTAACAGACTGAAGTTTCGTTCTACCCCATTACGACGCTAGGCGCGTATGAGGTTCTATCTCCTAAGCTTATGCTCGATCATGCCAAGCCCCAACCACTCAGAGCCGGAGACAGGATTATTCATTTTGAACTCGTGCCACCGTCCCCCTGGACACTGTTGTCGCACACGGAAAGCATGCGCCGCGGCCACTCAAGCAACGACCTCTCCACGTCTGCCGGTAGCTCTGCATCACAGAGTTCGAAGATCTCTCGCAAACCGTGCCGGCCCATGTCGTCCATGTACCACGCCTCCTGTACCAGGACGACGAGCATGAGCCAGTGCGCGTGGATGGCGAGGGCGAGGAGTTCGCCGCCTATAAGCATTTCGACGAATGTCTTCGACACTTCCGAGGGCCAGATCAGGATCGAGCGCATCAGGGTCTGGTTTACTTCGGAGCAGATGAGACTCGTCACCATCTCAAGCGTGCTGATGGCTCCCCGAGCCGCTTCAGCTTGACTTTCGTTCATACTTGAAGCTCGAACCGCAACAGCATTATACAGAGCTGCGAATCGTTCCTCCCGTGTCGATTTGATCAACTGAAGTGCGGCATTGGTCTCACTGCTATGTGCCTCCCCGGCACAATACGGCGTGCTCCACACAAGATCCTTAGCAAGCACCTCCCTCATACTCTCGGGCGAGTCCCGGTAATAGAGGTGCACCACACCGGCGCCGCGGAGCAGGTGCATCCACGTCCATGCTGGAGCTTCAGTGATGGAAACGCCGTTCAGATGCTGATGCACCCGAAACCAGGCGCATCCGAGGACTGTCAGTAGTCTCGCGCACACCAGGTTGCTATCTATATCCACCGGCTTGAGCTCTCGCATCTGCTTCGAACTCCCTTCGACGAACTGCTCGCCGTAGTACTCGGCTGTTTGCAGGTACTTGTATGCGCGCTCGGGGTCGTTTTGGGTGTCGTGGAGTAAGCACAGCGCCGCTAGCGTGAGCATTCCGTACCGGATGGTGTCGGAGCCGTACGCCAAGGCCGGTACTAACGACCGCCAGACTTCCTGGCTCGAGGCACTGGACTTGTGAAACGTGGAGACGCTGTGGCCAAGGTAATGCTGCATGAGCTCCGTCTCGAGCACGCCGATAGTACTCGGAGCCGCGAGCGGCGAGGTCGGGGACGAGCAGGTCGAAGCGGACTTGGGACCGGAGGAACTCTGACGGGGGACAGCAACGCCCCCATTTGCGGAGTCTGGGGTCGTCGGGGCGTGGTTGGGTTGCTGTTGCTTGTAGCTGCATTCGAGGCCGCGGCGTTTGCAGACGTTGCAGCCAGGCTGGCCTTCGTCGCACTGGTGGGCGTTAGTGTCGTTTTCGTTAGCTGACTTAGGCATCCTGTGCGAAAGCTCACCTTGACTCGTCTACGCTTGCACGTTTGGCACCCGGTGCGGCTCTTCCTATGCGAGCGCTTGATCCGAAAGCTGGGGGTATCAGGGCCAAGCTGGGTGTCGAGGGTGACCATGGTTGTTGATGTGTATTGTTTGCGTTTAGAGAGTGCCTACGGGCCAGCAACCGCTGTTACTACCTTACCGGCCCTCAGAGACTTGAATGTCAAGCCCTCGGTGCTTATCAAACGAAGCTTGGGTATATGTTCTATAGGGGCATTCCAAATAACGTTTGTCAACAAGGTGGTCCGACTTCTCAGCTATTTGAACTGCCACGCTTGGCAGATATCGCGCGTATGCGCCCAAGATGCGGTCTCCCAAGGGCGGTACTATGCAGATATGACAATGGCACCAGCCTAGGGCTGTTAGGGCTGCATCTGATTTTGCGGAGATAAATACCCCTCCCGGAAGGAGTACACCGAGGCGAGGTGCGGTGGTCGGAGGGGGGCGCAGCTACCCCTGCACGCCCTACCACCCACGTTCCGCCGTCGGACACCGCAATCAATGGCAAACTCTTCAAAATACGATACACCCAACCCGACTTCGTTACATAAGGTATTTGTGTGCAGCCTCGGTTGATATGGCCCAGAGGCAGCTTATGTAATATCTGCGTCGAGTGGACCGCCTTAGTCAGGCTCGTGCGGTAGGAGGTATGCGGCTGAACGAGAACGATGAGGTCGGTTGCTTCGTCCTTCAGTTCAAGGATGTTGAATCCTAGGCTTCTACTTAATGAACTGATCAATGTTTGTCGAATGAGTGCAAATCACCGGTCTTGACTATGTACGGAACCGATGGCCCCGACTTGCATATCAAATACTGGATCATCAGTGCGAGAACGACTGTAGCGTGGATGGCTCTGCAGAGATGGAGCCGAACGACTCCTGGTATATAAGGATGTCTTGACAACACACAAAGACTCGACCATCTCCAACCACAAACACTCAAGATGGCCGTCGCTGCAGTCGTTGCTCTCGCCCTCCTTTGCTCAAAACATGTCAAGGCTGTCGCCGTTCCTGTAACCAACCCAAGGTGTATCGACCTGACACTCCCGGTGTCTGCTACATCGCAGAATGCAATATACGACATCCCACGCGTAGGTAGCACCATCGACGCGGTCTCCTACGAGCTCGACCTCGACACCCGCACGTCGCCCAAGGACCGTCTACTGCGCAACATTACTGTCTCTGGCACGTACGACATCGCCGCAAAGCTCTGCGTACCCAAAGACGGCAAGAAGAAGGATCTTCTCCATATCGCAACCCACGGTGGCGTCTTTGACGGGCGGTATTGGGTAAGTGGCAGAAACCAGTAGTGTCAATTGTGTCCGGTGTGCTGATGGTCTGCTTTTTAGGACGCCGAGATCGATCCCAAGCAGTATTCTTACGTCGAGAATGTCCTGGATGCCGGTTACAGTATCCTGACTTACGACCGTCTCGGGAATGGTGGCTCGGATAAACCGGATCCTTATAAGTCAGTACTCTTCTGCTCCGCCTCGGACCTGTACTAACACCATACCCACAGGGTCAACCAGCTGCCCATGGCAGTGCAAATTCTGCGCGGCATCACCAAAATGGCTCGTGACGGCGAGCTGATGCAGTATGCCAGCTCAGGCAGCAAAGCACCATCAGCGCCCAAATTCAACAAAATCATCCACGTCGGCCACAGTCTCGGCAGCATCACAACCACAGGCCTAATTACGACCTACGGCAACGAGTCGGATGGCGCCATCATCACCGGCTTCATCCCGACATTCTCTTTCCCAGCCCCGACCATTGGCTTCGACCTTCATCTCGCATCAGAATATAATCCCGAGCTCTTTGGAGACTACCCAAATGGTTACTTCATTAGCAGCACCCAATCCGCAATCCAGGCCAACTTCTTCTCCAGTCGCAGAAACCACACAGCAGGCATTGGCGGCTTCACGCCAGAGTTACTTCAGTATGGCGACTCGATCAAGTCTCCTTTTGGTGTGGCGGAGTTGATCTCTGCTGGACAACTGAACCTTGGCTTGGCTCCTGATTTCAAGGGGCCTATTCAATGGATGCTGGCGGAGTATGACTGGCTGGTTTGTGGGGGCGATTGCAGAGGGACGGCTGACATGGATGTTCTTGACACTTTGTACCCTGCAGTTGCGGGTAAGGAGGTTTATATCCAGACGGGAACTGGTCATGGGCTGCCTCTTCATCGCAACGCCAATACTGGGTTCAAGGTGTCGCTCGACTTCTTGGACCGTAATGGGTTGTAAGGACTCGTATGAAGTCGTTCAAGGTGTCGAAGGACCTCTCTGCGAGGAGGTGGAAGAGCTTGGTGTGTTTAGCTTCTTTACTAATAGAAAGGGCGTGAATGCCAGAGAAACACATTACTAGCACTTCCCGCATCTGTTCTTGTGTCTCGCATCTCGAGCCGTACGCATTGTTGATAGAGACACGGTCGTTCTGGCCGTCACCTGTCGACGGCACCAAGATATACTGTTCAAGAGGCTAAACGTTCTCGAGACTCATACTAGCAACTGTTGATGATCTTTAGGCATCGTCAGAGGGCCAAATTTCGAGCCTATAGCTAGAGTTGTGGGTCTCGGGCTTGTGACATATGTTGTCCAGAATGGATACGGAGAGATGATATGAGCTACCTGCAAGACTGCAACACTGTCAGATATCCTTTGGCACGAGGCTCGATTGATCTGTGCGTCCTGGTTCCCTCCGCTTCGTCCATCGATGTCGTCGCTCACGGAAGCGAGTTGACACTTGGAAAAGCTCAACATGAATGTGAGAGGAGGATGAGCTCAACGTGAACGCGAGAGGAGGAAGCACCGGACAAACAGAGCTCGCCTCTACCATCCTCAACTGGCCCCATTCGTGCTCTGGTCGCTTCCTTTGCCGGCGCTGGAGCTTCGGATCCTCGGTTCGAGAGGAAAGACCGTCGTCTCGGGCGTAACTCCACCATACACATGATCCCACCGCTGCTTGAGAGCAGCTGGAGTCTCCCATGCGTTCTCCGGATCACGCAGCCAAAGGCGCACGAGATGTCGCCTGCCAGCCGCCGTTAGCACGACTGTTACTTGGTCCGCGAGTCTGACGGGAGGGATGACTTGCTACTGCTCGGGCGAGTCCTTGAACCCCATCCGCGCATGAAATATGCTGAGGTTGTTCACGTACTGGACGTCGCCCTGCCGGAAGTCGAGGAAGACGGCGTGCTTTTCGGCGAGGAAGTGCAGAGCGTCTAGTGCTTCGGCTTGTGCTTCTGTAATGGATGGGATGTTTGATGATCGTGGCAAGCCCATGTACCCAGTGAATGTGCGGCGAGCGTACTGGATGATCATGCGCTCTGGCTTAGTGGCCGTTGCTGGAGTACGATGGATCAATGGGCGGGATGAGTAATGAGGGCCTTGGCCGCTGAAGCTGAGAAGGGTCAGCTGTGGTACGAAACAACATAAAAGGGTGTCTACTTCTCAGCAGCCCACGGCTCAGCAAGCGTCCTCACAAGATCCGGTCTCGTCGCCGCCAGCTCATTATAAACCTTCCAACTACTGCTCAACTTACTCTCTCCGCCCTCAGCAGCCGTTTCCAAACACATCAGCGCGATCACGTCTCCGGCATCGGTGTGGAAGACTTGCTTTTCGGTTGTGTAAGCCGGAGCGCCGATCTTGCTGGCATCAACGATGCTGGACATGTCTTTGATGTGATTGAGCACGACATCTGCTGGTTTGCCGTCTAATTGGTGGTCCTGCCGGCCTCGGATGGGGGCGATGTGGGAGGAGACGCCTGCATAGATGATGATGTTGTCTTCTCGGGTGCAGGTGGCGACTGGGAGACCGCGAAGGACTTTAAAGCCGAAGGTGTTGTGGATTTCTTCAGAAATGGAGCGCAGAGCATGATGAAGGTTGGGCAGAGGGAAGGTCTCCTGATTAATGAAACCGAGAGGTTTGTTGAGTGCTGTGGCAGTGTCAACCGCAGTCCATCTAGATCTCGGGGCTCGATACTTCTACATACACTTGAAGTGCTTCAATGCTGTTTCGATCTCCTCGACCTCATCGGCGCTTAGCTGGTAGACCCAATCGTATCTGTCAGCAATATCTGTGCCGTTCCAAACCAGATCGGATCCAAGTCGACTCGGGAAGCCTTCTGGTAAGCCTGGATCAAGCTTCTCTGTGGTCGTTCGCCTCTTCGTGCGAGATTTGTAGTTGTCGAGGTCAGGTGTATAGTGGATATCGGGCTGTCCGGGTGGACCAACGGGCTTCTTCACTTCCACGGTGGCCATGCTGGCAGTAGTTGGATGGGCTTGATGCTGGAGACGGAATGTTCGTAGACCAGCTTTTGGTCCGTTAGACAAAGCAAAGTATAAGTACAAAGTAGATGCCGATCATCCGGTCTCCCCACCTTCGCCATCATGTAGGCACCTTACGCAATTCGAGAGATGATCATGCTCCGTTGCGAGTTTTGAGTGTCGGACGATGGTGAGGATGTATGGTGAACGCAAAGAACGATCAGGCCTGGGTGTCCACATGTACGTCAGATCGTGACTCGAAGGCTGCTACGTACTTATCTCTACATCCGTGGGCTGTCGACCTTCTCCAGCCCAAGCTCCTTGATAATGATATCTGCCGCCTTCTCTCCAATCACGAAAGCCGTGTTGCCAGTGTTCGCACCCACGTTCTCCGGCGGCACCGACAGATCAGCAAGCTTCAAGCCTTGAATGCCATGCACGTTCAAGCTCGCATCTACAACACCCTTCTGCTCACGCGGTGCCATCTTGGCCGTGCCGAGAGAGTGCCATGTCGTGCTGACCGTCTCGCGGATCTTTTGCTCGAGAGCCTTATCATCCGCTTCAGAGTACTCAATGCGATCGTCGACACCCTTCGCTGTAGGCCCGTCGGCGTACTCAAGTACTGCTGCCTTCGAGTCCTCATCGAAATCGGGATGATTACCTTTAAGCTCTCCGCGGAAGATGCTCATACGGCGGAACATCTCTCGTGCGAGCTTATAGGCCCATATATGCTTCTTGACATCCACGCTGTTGGCGTCCTGGAGCCAGCCAGTGTCGAAGTCAATGGGGTCGTGCATCGTGGGACCGGTGATGTGAATATGTCCTCGAGAGTATGGGTAGGCGGTCCAGTTGGCCAGTGAGACGTATTCGGCGCCATCGGGCAAGACGGAGTGGTCGCCGTAGTAGCAATTGTACAGAGCCATGATCATCAAAGGCCGATCCTTGGCATTCTTGAAGTCTCGGTCCCATGCCTCTTTGAAGGCTGGGCCGAGTGCTTCGACTTCCTTCTCAGTCGGGCGGACCTTGCCTTGTGCATCCATTGCGTTGGTTCCTAATAGCCCGTCGTTGTCCGCAATTGCCTTAGCGATGTCGAATCTTCCGTCGGTGAAGCCATTGATGCACTCTCTTGGATCCAAGCTCGTGCGGTAGGACCACAGGCTGAGATGGTGATCCTGATAATCATGCCCAACCCCTGGCAGGTCTTCGACGACCTCTACTCCAGCGGCCTTGAGGATTTCTGCGTTGCCGATGCCAGAACGCTCGAGGATGAGTGGTGTCGCACAGGCCCCACTCGATAGTACAATCTGTCTCCTTGCTTTTACAGAGCGGGGTGACGAATACCCGTTGGCCAAGAATTCCGGGTTGGCCATATACTTGGGGTTGGTTTGGTATTCCACGCCCACAGCCTTCTTGCCCTCGAACAAAACTTTGATGACTTGCTTCTCCACGAGCACATGAAGGTTGGGGTGCTTGCCGTCCTGGAGCTTTGGATGCAGATACATGTGGGCGGAGTCACTGCGTCGACCGTTGGTTCCGATGTACTTCTGGTATCGCTCGAAGCCCTGAGAGACGTCAGTAAGTAAGACTCATGTATTCTAGGCAGAACGATGGCCGCTCACGTCATTGTTGTCTAACTGTTGCAAATCGTCATACGTCTTGTATCCCAGTGCTTCGGTCGCCTTCAAGAAATCGTTCTCGGCTTCCTTTGCACGATGACTGCCCTTGCTAACAATTGTTGGGCCGCTGTGGCCATGGTCTTCGTCTTTGCCGTAGCCGTGGTATGTTTCGAGCTGGACTTCGATATCAGCGCCAACATAATCACGCCACGATGCAGGGGCGAAGTGGTAGTACCTTGTTCAAGAACGGCTTCAGTTCGTCGGCGCTCCACCCCTCAGTCTTCCACGAGTCGAAATCCGAACGCTGGCCTCGGGTATACACCATCCAGTTGATGGCTGACAACAGACGTTAGCGAACAGCTAGACGCGGTAGGGCTTTGCCAACAGTTTTCGTACCACTGCCACCTCCTAGTGTGCCACCTGAAGGTACGATTGGAGAGCGACCAGCGAGCTCTTTCGAGGCATTTCCCTGATGAAAGAGGGTGTACTTGGAACTCGGCTATGAAGGTGAACGAATAGATTAGTCTATGTCTGAGGGAACCGTGTGAGGTCTCAGTGGAGAGTATCATGGCCATTGAACTGACCCATAGGTTTCGAGGATAGAGGGCTGGGTACACCACTTCAGGCGCATTGTAGTTGTTGGGTCCCTGCTCTATAACGAGGATACTAAGCTCCCTGTCTGCTTCAGCGAGACGACCGGCAACGACGCAGCCGGCGAGACCACCTAGAAGGACGAGCAGGTCAGCGAGGCTCAGATGAGGTATGGAGGGTTGTTAGGCATACCTCCAGCGATGATCACATCGAACTCGTTCAGATCGCTCGGAAGCTTGTGATACAACGGCATGATGAATTATGGAATGTTCAAAGCAATAAGGGCCGCACTGAGGAACAGCAATAAACGGTCAAACGTTGCGGTACTTACATTAAATACTGCTTTTGTTGACTTACGACGCCAATTGAAGTGGGGAGAAGACATCCTTGTCGTTCTGCTTCCCCTCCTTTGCTCTAAGTGGCTTGGAGGGTGCTGGTGATCGTGTAGGCATGCGCGATCATGGTATGGGTGAAGATCATCCACCCCGCGGTTCTCCACAACGCAGGAATAGAGTTGTATATTTGTTGCGGATGAACGGACACAAGGGAGCTGACCGGAAAACATCTCCCATCGTTGCAGAAGACAGCGATGACGGATGTGGAGAGTGTCAAGCTCTGGAGCTCTTGAAAATGCGGCTCAAACGCTCCGAGAAAGCGCATATAGGCTATCAGACAAGAGCGATTGATGTTGGCCCAGATATCGCAGTTCCGATACAACGCACCGTGTGATGTGCAGGAAGCTGCTGCTGCCATGGTGCTGCAGCACCACCAGGCCGCCGCAACGCATATGCACTTCGGAGACTCGTAGTTATCGAATGATCGGGTTGAAGCGAAGTAGCGAGTTGCCTCTCGTCATCGAAAACCGTGCGGACATGGAGGGAATCGTCTTGAAGCCATAGCAAGTGGCCATTTGGTGACAGGCCCGGGTACGAAGCATTGTGCGATATCACTCAGTCCGGAGTTTCAACGTAGCCCTTCTGCTTCCACAGCGACTGTGCCTTGTCCGGTGGTCGACCTCCGGCCACGCTGAGATGACTCTTCCTGCAACTCCAGACTTCATCACCAAACATGATTATGTCGTTCTTCGTGTACTTCGTGTCGTCCTCTCGCCAGGCCGGAATCCCCACACGGCCCTCAGCAGGTATGTGACCGGTGTTCTGATCTTCTTCGACTTCCGAGACATGTTCGTTCATGTTGTCTTCTCCGCGGTTCCTGTCTCCAGTATTCGAGGGCTCGGGTGCAACTTGTGTACGCTTCTTTGATGACTTCGGCTTCTTTGCGCTCACAGCCTCATGCTTGTTCTTCCACATGCCACCATAGCGATAGAACCGGTTTGCGCCGTCACCATCCACGATACCGCCAGACTGTCGCTTCCAGCAAGTGCCGGGGCAGATCAAGTGCCATTGTCCGGTCTCATCGATCTGGCACCGCACAAGCACATCGCGTAGCTTCTCGCACAATGTGCATGCTTTCCGATAGTCCTTCTCACCAGTCGTCATGGATATGTTCTTAGTACAAGAGTCAAGATGGAAATGCAACATGAACTCTTGAATGATTCGCCGCGCTCCCACATATACGCAGCGAAGTACCCGATATACGCACGAGTCGCGTCCGATTAATCATCCTGAGGGTACACATTAACTATCATTAAATTGTTTGCCTGGGTGCTATAGTCGTCCTGTTTAGACATTATGCTTCAAGAACCGCCCATTCACAACGCAAGTACCAGGCAGGTCTTGCGGAAGTGGCTGCCTGAATCCCAAGCTGTCAGTCGGCCCTTTCGAAGAGTACCCAGCAGCAGCCTCTTGCTCCCCAGTAACAACATCCAACCCCATAATCGTTCTCTCGAAGATCTTCCCCACCGTCGACGGAGCATACGCACTCACGCCGTGACCGCCCTGCAAGACTCGCGAGAACGACAAACGTCCAGACTGCTTGACCAACGCACCATGATCTGTCCCTTGTTCCGTGGAACCCTGCAATCTTTCGTATCCCGCAGCTGCAAAAGCCGCCTGACCAGACCAGTCAGCAGCAAGGGCCGTGGTCTCTGCTCCGGTCGAAGGGCACATGTAGTCGATATCGCCATGAACGAACGCGGCCTTGACGTTGTTGGCCAGGAGATATTCGATCTTGGGCAAGCCGGCTTGCCGTACATAGTCGCCGGTCTGCTTCGAGAGGGGCAGCTTGTTGTAAGGAGGAATCGGCAGCGCGAGGCCAAAATTGGCCGCTAAGATCCAGCTGATTGAGGTAAAGTTCAGCGGGACGCCGAGTGCTTCCTGTACGTCCGCAGAATTAAAGTACTCGTTCGCTGGAGTATAGCCATTGCCGCACTTCAGCTTCCGCAATGGGATGGCGAGGTTGAAGGGGTATCTCTGTGGTTGCGTAAGTCATAGTTCACATCGACACTGCAGGCGGATTACTGACCTGGTCTACCTTAGGAAAGGATTTGACATTGTTGTTCAAATATGAGTATGCCTTCATGCACGCTTCATTTACCGTCCCGTTGTTGCCGGAGTAGTCTGGGTCCCCTTCCTCGCCTAGAGTACGGCAGCGTTAGACAAGGTCATTGAGGCCGTTCGGCTTGGTGATGTTGAGTAGGGCGGCCTCGTACTGCGATTTGGTTGCGTAGTGGGTATCGTATGTATTGTTGTAGGCCATGTCGGGCCAGCCTGCCGCCTGTGTCATAACATCCATACATCCGTTCGTGAAGCCGATGTTGTCGACAACAATCTTGCGATGAGCTAGCGGATGGTGCGTGGGCAGTGCACGTAGACCCTTGGAGAATTGGAAGGCGGTTTCAGGAACCCAATAGCCGCCATATGAGTTACCCTGCCGAAACGATTAGTCCCATCGACAAGTTCTTTCGCGACCGTGAGTACGTAGTGCATACCCAGAGACCAATTTTGCCCGAGCTGGTGCGGTAGCCGGGAAAAGATGTAAGCCAGTTCTCTGCGAAATGCCAGAGTATTTGGGCGGCCTGACCAGTGGTATGTGCTGTGTGCTTGAACTCTTGACTCGGAAAGAATCCAACTCCACGAGTCTTGATGACTTTGGGCAATGGCTCGCCTTCCTTCAATGGCGTGATCACTAATCCTCCAACTCCAACGGTGGCATTGACAAGTCGATCGTACGAGAAGCCTGTACCATGAATGAACGTAGCCGTCAGCAGGCATCATAATTGCTTCAAACATTCTGGCCTATGCGCACCTGCTTGTACCGGCTGGTCGATGTATAGGACATTGGCGTATTCGTTGTACGACCGTTTGCTTTTGATTGTGTCGTTTCCAGCCACGTTAGCATAGCATGGACCTGAAAGCTGGTCAATGGATGTGCGGAGCAACTCGACAATGGATCCCACCGAGCTCTCCGTCGAAGGCAGCGTAGCTAGTAGATTCGCCCGGCCCTCCAGCGAGATATATGACCAGCGGTGCCGTAGCAGGATTGTGCCGAGCTTCAAGATAGAGAAAGAACGTGTTGATGTCGTAGCCTCCAACATCCTCGAGTGAGCTGCGCGGCAGGTGAACATAGCCGCTATAACCCTTCTCGCCGGCACATATCTCGTTCTCCTTGAATGAGATGGTCACCGTCGAGTCTGCCTTGGATCGTACAGTTGTCAAGCCTGATGGCGTCGCCGGGATCTGAGCGATGCTCAGTGTCGGACTGAGGGCCAGCAGTAGTGCCAGAAATGGGTTCCGCATATTCTCTCTCCCGTTTAGAAATCGACACCAGCCAGGGCCTGGGAGGCAGATCTCTTATGTATGCACTTACATGGTTCCGGTTGAGATTGCTGAGAGTCGTCGCCTATCACATCTGGTTGAGCCGCAACGGCAAAATAGCAGAACAGCAGGAGTACCAACCTGGGCCGTCTCGCCTTGTCCCGCCGCAAATGTTCATTGTGGCGCGACGAGGTTCGAGGGATCGTCCATGTTTCCAGGTCAGGCTTGGTACGCCTAATGCTTTGGCTGCAGCGAGACAGCCAAAGTACACGGATCAAATATCCGCAGGCAACTGTACATGTATGGTCGATGGG
The DNA here is from genome assembly GCA_033117895.1 of Extremus antarcticus. Classification (NCBI taxonomy): domain Eukaryota; kingdom Fungi; phylum Ascomycota; class Dothideomycetes; order Mycosphaerellales; family Extremaceae; genus Extremus; species Extremus antarcticus. Next base: position 81,399 of record JAWDJX010000069.1, on the reverse strand, counting down.
TGTGGGAGATGGAAGTTCCGCCCTCGCCACTCCTTCCTCTTTAGATGAAACGCCGGCTTGACCCCCTGCAACTCCGCGAACGCCGTTGAGTCTTTCATCATCGCAATTGAGTACAGGGGTCTCCAGGAACGGCTTGATGGAGATCTCACTACCAAGTTACATGGTAAGAATGTGAGTGGTGACCCGGTTTGTGATGTCCGCGATCCTTACCCACCAGCTTGCTCTCCTCCTCCATATCACCGCTCTAGCATAAAAACCGCTATTGCGTTCATCACCCCATCTCTGCTGCCGAACATGGTCACGGTGAGCACCGCCAGCTAAAAAGGGATGGCGGTCGTCATATCTACAAAGTTCATATATGCTCTTCATGCGATCCCAAAGGACCTTCACAACCGAAACAAATCAACGCGGTGGCTGCTCCAGATCGCTCTTTGCATTACCTCAACCATCTCCTAGCATCGAAAGATGAACGGCAAGGTGATAGCCATCACAGGGGCTGGCTCTGGAATCGGTCTCGCACTGGCAAGACTTCTTGCCACTCGTGGAGCCAAAGTCAGCATATGCGATGTATCTGCCGGCGGACTGGAGAACGCGAAGGCCTCTATCCTCGAATCGGTACCCGAAATCAGCTCGATCGACATCCTGACAGCTATGTGCGATGTTCGAGATTCTGCGCAAGTCCGGGCTTGGCTTGAACAAACCGTGACCGTTTTTGGACGTCTTGATGGCGCAGCGAACGTCGCAGGCGTGATCAGCAAGTACCACGGCATGGAAGAAGGTTTGCTGGCCAATCAGGATGAGAGCGAATGGGACTTTGTGATGGGTGTGAACATGACTGTAAGGCTATTCATCTCAACATCTAGTGAGATCTGCGATCGCTAATGCTATGCTTCAACTCCAGGGCGTCATGCACTGCATGAGAGAGGAACTCCAGCTCTTGGGTTCTGGCGGAAGCATCGTCAACGCTTCATCAATCGCTAGTATGAAGGGCTTCCGTGGTAACGCTGCGTACTCGGCGTCTAAGGCCGGTGTCGTAGGTCTTTCAAACCTCTCACATTCCTCGCTCTGCTGCTGACACTCGTCGATAAAGAACTCCCTCACTCGCACTGCGGCCAAAGAGCACGGCACAAACACCGGCCTCAAGCACGTTCGAGTCAACGCTGTGGCGCCTGGGCTGATCGAGACACCAATGCTGGCTTCAGTAGCCTCGAAACACCAAGGAGAACGCAGTGGAGGTGGAGGTCTCGACGCTGAAGTCACCCGTGTGCCGATCGCAAGAAAGGCAGATCCAGCTGAGGTTGCGAAGGTGATGGCTTTCCTGCTGAGTGATGATGCGAGCTTCATCACGGGAGATGTAGTCATGGTGGATGGTGGCTGGAATTGTGTCTGATCCAAAGGTACTTGTCTGCGTGTCCGTAGATTGCTCGATGTGCTTATTGGTGTGTCACATGCAGGAAGCCGCTTCCACTCCACTTCTGTGCTACACTTTTCGGAGCGAACCAGAGAATGGAGCTGTCGACATACAGCCTGCGTTGCTCGGGATAATAATGCATCACGTGAGCCCATCGAAAAGTGAATTGAACCCCTGCCACATCATCGACGAATTATCGTAGAGCTCGCTTGGGTGACTGCAGACATGCCTGCAAGAACAAAGGCATGCTCGTTTGATGCCGGAATCCTTTTGCGAATCTAAGCAGCACTGACAAACACTTCGATTCCTCGTTCGCACCTGACACACCACAACTCAATTTACGCCGCTTTTCAGCACATCACCAAGTGAGTCGCGGAGCCCCCACGTCACACGGTTGAGACAACTGAATCTCCATCAGCATGATGGAAGAAACCCTCGGTTTCGATCTGAGGCCTCCTGTCGCCGACGATGCCGAAGACAAGGCAAAGTGGGATCGCGTTCTCGCTCGCGTGAAGCAGCACTACGTCTTCTGGCCGAGCGAGAGCGTGAAGCCAATGGCAGACCACATCGCATACTACTTCAGAGGGGAGGCCATTCTCAAGCTTCCAAAGCATGGCACCAAGTTCCGCAGCCTAGTCGCGACCGTTAGCGGCGATACCACCTGGACCGTCGGCAACTTCATCGCCCTTGTGTGGAAGTACGCAAGGTATGAGTTCAAGATGAGTCGAGCGAAATACTTCACCTCTTTTATCCAGCCGGACGGCTTCCTCTGGGAGGAAGGCGATACGAGGTCTGTGTACTCGAAGGCCGGGTTTGGAACTTGGAGGACGGAAGTGAAGATGCTTTCCACAGCAGGAACGCGATCTGGATACGGCCCAGATATATGCATCAACGTGCTCGACTCTAGTCTGTGGCACGTAAACTCAAAAGTGCATTGCTGCTGGGATGATTCAACGAAGCTGGTGAGATAAAAGCGAGACCGCCAGCCGGAAAGCGATATCGCGATGCACCAATGCGACTCACAGACCACTTCGACGACTCTACATATCACCTACCGTTGGGTCAAATCACCCCAATGCCCTTATTTATGACGCGGCACATACGCCGGAGCCCCATCCTGCCCCACCGGGGTCATTCCACTACGTCGTGATGCGAAAATCGATACTCATCCGCCAGGAGTCAGGCGAACACATTTCGCTACAACCACCTCGACGTGCGGCTGTGCCACGATGCAATCAATGGTCGCCGATGGCTAGGCAGCAGTTTAGAACATCGCTGTCGGGTATTGTACCATCACCGCATCAACGAGAATGCAACCACAATCAAACCATATCACGCCTCCTGTCCCCGCTGGGTGCGGTATATGTCTCTAGCTTCCCCGAACTCCCACTGAGTCGAAGGATTGCACAACTATCTACCTTATCGAACATGGACAACGATATCTCTATACACGAAGCATTCCCGTCGTACTTTCAGCATATCGATCATCGGCCTTGGATGTATGCACACATCGATGCTAGAATTTTAGTGCATGTGAAAGAAGGGCTTGGTGTAGATGCCATGACCGTGACTTCTCTTGTGGCAGGCTTTGTAAGTCTTCTACTCCTGGCATGGGAGCTGATTCTGTTCGGGTTGAGGTTGTCTGATGGAGGGAGTCGAAGGAAACTCATCACCGCTCAAGATCATCCGGCTACCACGATAACTCGCAAAAGGGCGAAAAGCTATTGATAGGACCGAACCGACTACAGTCGTTCTATGGGTCGCAGGACATGGATGATTAACCTGCTAGCCTTAATGCAGTTTCAGGCGACAGGTCTCCGCTTTGCTGTTATCCCGACATCGCGTTGTGCTTCACTGCCACCTTTCGTCCTCCCATTCACCAAAGCCTACGAAGCCTGCGGATTGCCCAAAGTCGACGAGATGCCAAAACGGATTCGCCCTGCGTGTAAGCTCTGCAGGTAAGTCCTGCGGCGAAGCGGTATCCGCTAATCACTGTTTGCAATCCGCGGGTCTCTCTCGCTCACGAACTTGTTGACCATTCCAAGACAGCATAAAGTCAGGTGCAACTACTACTACGATGCAACGTCTTGCGAAAGATGCATGACGCGGAGAGTACGATGTGATCTGGACGCATCGTTCCGACGGGAAGCCAAACGCGAAAAGCTGCTGTCGCTCGAAGAAGAGAACGAGCGGCTCAAGAGTACGATCACCACTCCATGTTCGACGACAGAGCAGCAGATACCTGTGGCGTTGAAGCAGGTCGGAACGTCGTCTCATGGTCCGCCAGCTCAGGGACCAGCTGTACCGACTGGTCAAACGGTATTCTCTGCTTTGCAACTTGAGAATGTTAGCCTGGCCCCGGAAGCTGTTGCGGAGCTCTGCGAGTTGTACGTCCGTTGTCTTGATGCTATCCTACTACGCTTCATACATAGCTCATGATTGATGGACAGATGTTACGCCGAGTACAATCCAGTCCTGCCCGTTCTGCCAGAGATTGGCAGGTTCTCTTCGGCTGTTGCATCCTCCCAATACCAGCTACTCCTCTACGTCGTCCTCGCCTTGGCTTCCCAGCGTACACCAGGGTATCCTGCCTTGCGAAATCAGCTCGAGGCACTCTTTCGAAAGCTTGCACTTGATGTCGAAGCTTCCACACGCAACCGGCTCTCAGCGATACAAGCGTTGCTGATCTTGTGCTGGTGGCCATTAGAGTACGAGCCGAAATCCTCGAACCCGTCATGGTTGTATTGCAGCATAGCCACGCACACCGCCCTGCGGTTCGGTTTGCACCAGCCACATCGAGCGGCAGACTTTGACTATCGCGAGAGTGACCGGGATGCAGCAACTGAAGTGCGTTCCAGAACTTGGGCAGCGTGCATCATCGTCAACCAGACGTAAGTGAGGTCGTATAGTGCAGCCAACTTCCTGGCTCCCAATCTATCACTGATGTGGACGCTGGTTTTGGCACTTCTTGCAGAACATAGTCATCGACTGACTCCCTTGACAGGCTGAGTTCCTACTTAGGTGTGCCCTCCACCCTCCCAACCATGCCGATAACCACGACAGATGTCCGGCCTAGCTCGGAGAACATGCCACCAGTACTTCAGCAGCAGCTCAAAGTTGCCAATCTCGAACGCGAAGTGTGTAATATTCTGGGATATCACGAAAGCCAGCAAATGGGATTGACGCACGATCTTAGCCCTTGGATCCAGAACTTCGACCGCCAGTACCAGGAGATGTCCCAAGAATTCACCATCGGGTCCTCTCCCGTAACCAGAGTGTCCCTCTTGAAAGCCAAGCTGGGTCTCTACTCATTCTTAGCTACTGCATGCTTCAACTACCACATACAGTCAACTGCGGGTATTCCAAGTTGGGCCATCTTCGATCTTGAACGAAAGCGTAAGATGTGCAAATGATCTCATCCGATCGGTCAGCAACATAGCTACCAGCTCTCTACCATGGCCGACATCGATGCGGCTCGGGCTATATCATGCCGTGTTCTATCTCATCAAGATGTCCGCATACCGATGATAGTTTGTGGATCGGGCGGCCATCAAGTCCTCAATTCGAACCGCATGGGAGCTACTGCGCAGCGCTTCCCGACAGAAACACGACCAATTCGATCGTGTATGCTCTGTCGTCGAATACATGAGCACCGTTGGAATCGGTGCGACAAGTTATGCCACCTCGGTGAGTAGAACCTCACGGATGGCAAGCAACATCATATACGACACCATCTACTGCGCCAAAGAGAGGTTCGACCAACGCCTTAGAGACTCCCGACCAGCAGATCTGACCTTGGCTGCCGAGCAGGAGAGCGAGTTGCAGCAGGAGCTGGGTATGGATGGCGACTTCGCATGGGACGGTCTGCTCGATTTTCCGTACCTGGACTTGGATATGAATAACTGAGTTTTCAGCTCGAACCTGCTTCGTCAACCCTAAAGTGACAGAACTCTCAGGGTAGATGAGCGAGACATGAATCTCGCCGGGAAATGGTGAAGCATAACTCGTAGCCTTGTATCCGCACATGCCAGGAACGATCTCAGTTCCATGTGGTGCGGTGTCAACTTTGCCAATGCAGTCGCTGCCCAGTGTTGTACGTATAACCTACGAATGTCGAACGGTGCGTGTTCCACTGTCAACCTTTACTCGCAGCTCGCACCTAGTCCCTGGACCAGATGATCAGAGAGTGCCAAGGTTCAGTCTCCGGGTAGTGTCAGGCAAATCGGTACGACAACTCGCTCGAAGCACAAGAGCATCTCATAGACATGGTTAGGATCTGATATTCATCATGTTTGAGGTGAATGGTGGCAGCAGAGATGCGGATCGCTTGTAATACAGTGTCATGTCAATGCCTCCAGCTTCACAACACTTCATGTGATCCGTTCCGTAACGGGACAGTGTGTACATATTCCTTTGCACCCTCGAGGCTCGTGGCTATCGAGCAAGCATGGTGAGGTCATCTGCTGGAGCTCATGCCCAAAATCCGGGTTCACGAACAGGTTCTAGACTCCGACCTCATTCTCTACAACCTCGAGGTGGACATCTTTGCTACTCTCCGACTTGTGGAAACCTTATCTCTTGCTAAGGTTGACTGATTTTACTTCTCGAATCCCAGCTGCTGAGGATTTCTCTCGCAAAACATGGCAAACATCATCGAAAAGCTCACGGCCGAAGGGACTGGCGAGCCAGCAGGTGAGAGTCCCACATGACTGACATACCTTCTCGCTAATCGGAACTGCGTCTGCCTAGGCTGGCTCAACGAGCTTGTGGCACAACTATGGCCCAATGCCTCAATCGCCGTCGCCAAGATTATCAAGGACAATGTCGAGCCCATGTTCAAGGACATGCTTCCTGGTGCAGCATTAACCCGCAGACACGCCTTATCAACATTGACTGATTCTTCTACCCTCCTGTCTATAGGTCCGTTGAAGACTCTCCACTTCCAAAAGCTGGACCTGGGCCATGTCCCGTTCAAGTTCTCCAATGTCAAGGTCACGAAGACTGAGAGGGGAGGCATTGCCCTTGATCTCAATGTAGACTGGGAAGGCGAGTATCTTGTCCATTTCACAAACGAGTGAGCTTTGTGAATCGCAGCTCACATAGGTCAACGTAGGCAAATGCGATATCGAGCTCGACGCAGACATGATGCCTGCAGTGGTAAGCTATTGTGGGACCTGCTTTCTAGCTCGCGATAGGCATTTACGTCTAGTTAGGGAGTCGAAAGCGTGGAACTGTACGGAAGGCTGTCCGTCCTCCTGTGCCCTCTCACGAACATCATTCCGCTGGTACGTCAGAAGTCGCACAGCTCTGGCAGGGTGGTGGTCCTGCGCTGAACTCGTCAACAGATCGGAGCGGCTCAACTATCCTTCGTCAACCCACCGGTCCTCAAACTCGACTTTACGGGTACGATATTGATAGGCAATACCCTACCTTGTTTAGAACGTTTGCTAAATCGTTTGCCCTTCTGTCTGTAGGTGGAGCTGGAGTTGGATCGTTGGCGGCGATTGACGGTGAGGTGGCACCGAGAGACCATGTCCCACCTGCAACATCAACTGATTTCTTGCTCTCCTATTTGCAGGCGTTGTCAAGAACACCGTTCTCGGGATCATCAACTCCATGCTCACCTTACCAAACAGGTAGACCTGCTGCTTATACCAAATCTCCTCGAGACCCGGACTAACCCTTTTGTCTGTAGGTACCTGATCAAGCTCGACCCGAACAGCTCATACTTCGATGCCTTCCAATACCCTCTCGGAGTAGCCAGAATCACCGTCGAAGACGCATCCGGCTTCGCCGAAGAAGCCAAGGGGGCAGCGAAGAAATTGTTCAGCAAAATTACTCGTTCTGCACCTGATACGTTCGCAAAGGCAAGCTGTTCCAAACAAGCACGAGACCTGGCCGAGACTGACAACATCTCAAGGTTGACGTAGGGGCGGAGGAGTCTTGGAGCACCTCGGTGAAGAACAATAAGGTGAAGCCGTCGTGGAACGAGACGCACGACTTTGTCGTCAGCGATTTCGAGCAGTGCATCAAAGTAGGCGTGGAAGATCAGGATGTCAATGGGTGAGTGTTCGATCCAGGCCACCGTTGTCAGCCAGAAGGCGGCTAGCTGACATTAGATCAGCAACGATGAGCTCGGCCTGGGAGTGACCACCGTTCGAGAGATACTGCTGGCTGGCGGCAGAAAAGACTTGCGTTTGGTGCACGAGGGCGAGCAGACAGAAGGCCGAGTATCGATCTCCTGCCAGTTCTTTCAATTCGAGAACAGCAGCACGAGCTTCTCCAACTCCAACCACAAAGGCGATGGCCTTCTTTGCGGACTGGCTACCGTGCTCATCGCGAGCGCCTCTGGTATCAAGGGACAGCGGGATCAATTGACGCCGAGCGTGGTGGTAACTTGGGGTACGATTGGCAAGATTCTGCCATATCTAAGGTGTATGCTGATCCTTTGTCCTTTTGTGTTTAGGTTCGAAGCATCGCTTCCAAACCGCCGTAAAGACAGATGCTCCAGGCACAGATATCAACAACCCAAGCTGGGACTTCAGCTGCCGCATACCGGTGACCACGGACATGGTCAGCGAAAGCGCTTCAGCCTTCAAATTCACCCTCATGAGCGGCGAGAAGGAGCTTGGAACAGTTGATGTCCCGTTGACGGAAGTGCAGAACGCTCCCGACGGCATTTTGCAGAGCACATTCGCGACCGGAGACGGAGCATCGATAAAAGCAAGCATATGCATACGAGGCATTGCGCCGGCGACGATGGAGGAGAGTACGCTTCCTGTGCGGAGCAAGTGACACCGTGTCGCTGTAGTAGGTAGCAACCAAGTCGGTCAGGAACAGGTGATAGTCGGTCCCGGGTTTGAGATCTTCTAGCAGCGATGAAGGCAATGATCAAGCGCCGAACAGGACGAAGGTCATCAGCAGGAAGTACTTAAGAGGAAACGTGTATCTCATAGCTTCAGCCGTCTCATGTGTATATCGTGTACTCGCGTCCAGAGTCGTCAATAAGCAACCCTGACCCCACCCCTCAGACCCCCCTTCCACAAACAGCACACGCTCATCTCCTCGCACCACTTCTGCACCATCCAGGGCTGCAGCGGCTCTCGCACGATCTCGTACTCCTCCTCCATCACCACATCGCCATCTTGGTCGCCAACTGGGGCTTCGGCTTCGGCTCCCCCCTTTTTCTTCCGCCCCTTCTTCTTCACCCTAGGCTTCTTCTTCCTCACCCCAACCTCCACACCTTGCCCGTTCAACCATCCCGTAATATCCTCCAGCACAATCGGATCGTAGAGTAGAATCTTCTGCCACCATGACGGGCGCTGGGCGTCAGTACTCCTTTCGCCACTTTTGACGGTCTGCGTGATGCGGGTGAAAAGCTCTGCTCGTACGGACTGCCAGTGCGAATCATTGACCTTCAAGCTCGGTACGACAGCCGCAGGAGCCTTCGCCAGAGCATCCGCTTTCAGGGGCGCTTTCAACTTCGGCGACGCGAGGGGACTGAGCTTCAGAGGAGTGATGGTGGATGTTGCGGACCTAGCTCTGCGACGAGGGGGCGAGGGAGTAACAGGGGCGTCGGAGTCGGATATCTCGTCTATGTCGAGGAAGCTCGAGGATTCGGGCGGTTGGCTGGCGGCGGGCTTCTCGCGCGCTGCGTCCACCTCATGTTTCGGAGGTCGACCTTTTCGTTTCACCTTCGTCGAAGGTAACGGATCCGCTGCGTTCACAGCATCTTTGCGAGGTCGGCCAGGCTTTCGAGCTGGTGACGATTTACTCGCTCGCGCCATACTTGTCGTCGATCCCGACGTCGTGGAAATCATTCGTGCGGGCTTAAAGTCACCGCTGGTGGTAGGTCCCAGCGCTGGCAACATCGGAATGTTACGATCAAGCAACTTCAGCGGAGATCTGAGTGGCGACGTCTGAAACATAGGCTGTGGTCCTGCGCGGAAGGCAGTCGGGGCGGCAAGACTCGAGATTGCTGTTGGTGCCGTCAAACAGCGATCCTGCGTCTCGTGAGACGGTCGCAGAGGCACGATCACCGAGTCGTCGCTTCGAAGCAACATCCAGGTGTCGTCATCATCATCATAATCTCTCTTCTCGTCTTCTTGTGAAGGCGCAGGTGGCTCCGGATCCGGGAGTTCGCCACCTGGTACAATGGTGGGAGCGTCAGGCAGGTGATCAATCACATCTGCCCCTGATTGAGTACGCTGTGGTATGTCCGTAGGAAAAATCGGAACTGCAGCATCGACTTCTTGAGCGGTGATCGGAATGATTTCCTCTGAGTGGGCCACAGCACGAGCGTCTGCAGGAATATCTTGCAACCCCCCAGCAGCCGCCTTCACAGGTCGCACGGGCCTGGACGAGAGACTCTTGATAGCATGGACCCTAACCACCCCACCCCTGAAATCTCTCGCCCCGACACACCAATGCTCCTTCTCCGCCTGATGCACCGACAAACTTGTCCCATGAGGCGCCGTCGGAACCCTGACACAGCTCTTCCAGCTTGGCTCAGCCGAAGGCGGCGAGGGCGCAGCCTGCGTACGTTGATGGACGTTCGTGTCGGCATGATGCGGTTGAAGAACACTCTCGGACGCCTGCAAAGCAGCCTGAATATCACGGATGAACGCCGCATCCTCGTCGACGGCCAATTGGCTCGAGGTGCCGAAGATGAAATCTTGGGTGTCGAATTGTGCGGTAGCACGGCCTGGGGAGTAGAGTTTTGCTCTGTGGTCTCCTTCGTTGAATTTGACTTTCACGGTTTTCGGCTTCGCTTTTGGTTTGGAGGCTGGCTTGTCCGGTTTCTCGCCATTTGCGAGGTCAGCTTTCTTGACACGAGGCTTTCGTGGCTTCTTCGGCTTGGGTGCCACTGGTGGCTCTTCTGCCGCTTTCTCTGCGACCGGCACAGCAGACGGACTGTCTTGGCCAGCAGCGAAGAATTGAGAGACCACGTCTGTACCAGCCAAGGCGGGCGGTACAGGCGGCTGGAAGGCCGCTGTAGCCAACGCGGTAATGGTCTGAACCTTCTTCGGCGGCTTCTTGGGCTGTTTCGGCTTCGCTACTTTCGTGACGGCGGCATGGTCTGTCAATGTTGCTTTCTTCACTTTGCCAGCAGTAACACTGTTCGTCGAATCGTCGCCCAGCTCAATACGCCGACGTTTGGTCTTTGCTTCAATGGGAAGCGCTTGCTGTGGTATGGCGGGATGTGATGTGTTGTCGGAAATGTAGCCAAAGCCAGTCAAAACAGAAGAGAGCTGTCGCTTCGGTGGAGAACGTGTCGGGGAATTTTGATCTCTTGGTGTGGGTGAGAGCTCGATCGTAACATTGGTGGTCTCCTTCGGCGGCGTCCAGTCGAGACGTCGTCTGGATGCTGCTTGGGCTGGCAGAGCAGGCGAGTCATCCAATACCGTCGGTGCTGGAAGAAGCACTGCAGCGCTGGCCGCATCTGGTTGCAGGTCTACTGCAGGCAGTACGTCGCCGTTTACCGGCGGTCCGAAGTAGCCAGACTGCTGCTCGGTCACCAAGGGATCTGAAGTAGTCTCAGGAGTAGATCGTTTCTTGCTGACTTCATCCTCATGATGGTCTCGTTCAAAGACGAAAGCGCCAAACCCCTTGAACTTGACCGGTGCCTCGGGATCGCTTTCTGCAGGAGGCTGACATGCGGGCTGCCGTACGGCGGGAGGTGGAGCACCGGCGTCAGTCTGCTCGGGTTCGTCCGAGTTCAAGATGAAGGAAGCAGACTTGGCCTTTCGCTTCCGTGGCTTCTTTGTAGCTTCCTTGTCCGTAGCATCGGCTTTCCTCACCCTTGGTTTCCGAGGTTTCGGGGTTGCTTTCGCCTTGGTCGGTCTTACATGCGGTTCGGCAGGTTTCGGAGCGTCAATGCCGTCGAATACATAGTCTGATAGAGCCACGCTGGGCTTCCGGCTGTGTGTCTGGGCCTGGGCCAGGGCTGTTGGATCGTCCGTAGTACATGTTGGCATAGCTGTATCAAGCTTCTGTATACCAACAGCCTCCAAATTAGCGCGATGTCGAAAGTTCTCCAACCGCTCCGTCACCGAGCCACCAAGCAATCTGGCCACCTCCTCCCTATCCACATCCTCCGTCTTACGCTTCTTCCTCGGCCTAACCAGCTTGCCCGTCCCTCCACCCCCATCCTTCTCCCCCCTCACCGTCTTCTCCTTCTCCTCCCGCCGTGGCGACCCACTCCTCGCTCCATCCTCCCCCTCATCTCCCGTAAATGTAAACTCCTTCGTCTTCAGCAAACTCCCCACACTCTTGAACCCCACGCCATCCGGCACCTGCTGCGCTCCCGACCCAGTCTTCAATGGGGCCGCCTTTGACCTCACAAATGCCGACGGCGACAACAAAGAAGGCGAAGACGAAGAGCGCCGGGTATAGTCCTGTGGCACGCTGGGCGGGGAGAAGAAAGGCGAGTGGAAGGACTGGAGGGGCGAGGTGTTGATGACGACGGGGCTAGGCGCGGACATGATGGAGGCGAGGCCGCGACGGACGCATTGCGCAAGGCGGGTGCGGAGGGGGGACAGTATGGTTGGTAGTGGTGTGCATTGATTGTGCCGATCGGGGCGATGTGAAGTGGTTCATGTCCTCGGTCGTGGCTTCCGAATCGCGAAATGCATCACGTCGGCACGTGACTCGAACATTCCGAAAATGGACAGGTACACCTCGTCTCATCCTCAGTTCGAATATCTGGGCAAGCTTGACAGTCTCCCACAACATGCTCTCCTACTATCCCCTTTCTCTCTCACCTCTGCCCAATCGATATCAGAGAAGATCACTTGGGGCAAATGCAGCCACCCGTACGATGATGTGACCTCCGTGGCGCTGGAGTGCGGCGCTCTGACCGTACCCCTCGACTACGCCGATGCAGAGAGCAACGGGACACACATCCTCGATCTGATCAAGACGCCTGCGAAAGACCAGCCTTCCGAGGGCACGATTGTGATGAGCTTCGGTGGCCAGGCGTTAATGCTTCTGTTAATCTCATCTCTATGATGGATTCAATACTGGAGTGCGCTTTCACCTCCTGACCCATGCATGTCACTGAGGCTAATCCTTGTATGTCAAGGCTCGCAGGGACCCAGCGTGATCTGCTCACGTTTGATCAGAGGTACTGCTAGCGAATCTCCCATTGTCCAGTCTCATGGATACTGACGGATGTGACCACACAGAGGCGCTCATCATCGTGACCTACGCTTCTCATGCTACGACAGCGACGAAGATAGATTAATGGCCACCACTCCACACCCATTGTGCATCTTTCCCGAGTCCTCGGACGCAGCTGTCGGAAGACTCTGGGCCGAAGGCAAGAGTCTTGCTGACAGGTGCTATGAGAAGCTGAAGGATATCGGCGAGTATGTAGGCACCGCGTATACGACCAGAGATGTGATGCAGATCGTGGACGCCATTGACGAAGGAAGGGCCCATGCTGAACTTCTACGGCAAGTGTTTTGTGAATGGTCCAGTCCACTTTCTGCCTATGCTAACCTTATATGGATGTTTAGGTATGTCGTATAGCACCGCCCTAGGAGCGACCATTGCAGCCATGTTTCCCGACAGAATCCGCACCATGATTTTGGATGCGAACCTCAACCCGCACGAGTACTACAACACATTGTAAGGCCCTCCACGAACCCGCCCTCAACGTCCACCGCCAACCTCATTCTAGCGTCAACCCCGAGATGATGACCGACGCCGACGCGGCCTTCAGCGCCTTCCTCTCCGAATGCATCGCCGCAGGCCCGTCCAAATGCGCGCTGGCCAGCACCAACACAACGGCCGCGGACTTGGAGCTCACCATCCGCTCCCTCATCGAAGCCACCAAATACCACCCCATCCCCTTCCCCCCCTCAACAATCCAACCCGACGCCCTATGGGGCGGCTCACTACTCGACTACAGCGCCCTCAACAACATGATGGCACTCGCGTTATACAGCCCCACCACCTTCCCCATCATGGCGTCCAGACTGCAAGGTCTCATCGAGGGCAACTTGACCGCCCTAGCCGCCTGGCGTGACATCTCCCTCGGCTCCCGCTACGGCTTCGAAGTCGAGGCCTTGCAAAGCATCCGTTGTTCTGATCACCGGAAGCGTGCGACCTCGGTCGAGGAGGTATTGCCGGAGATGGAGGCGGCGAGGCGGATCAGCTGGTATGGCGGCAACGCGGCGTTTGATCACAGCTTATTCACCATGCCCTGCGCGAATTGGCGGTTCGATGCTAAGGAGCGATACGCCGGGAATTTTCAGGTGAGGACGAAGAATCCGGTATTACTTGTGGGACAAACGTACGACCCTGTGACGCCGATGGCGTCGGCGCGGAACATCAGTGCGGGGTTCGAGGGCAGTGTTGTACTAGAGGTGATGGGGTTCGGGGTGAGTACTGACTGCATCTTTCCATTTGCGGTATACAATGGCTGATGATATATTGGGACAGCACGTCACCTTCGCCCACCCATCCGAGTGCGCGAACAAAATCATGAGGGCGAATTTCGCAGATATCACGGTGCCGGAGGCCGGGACGAAGTGTGAGCCTGATCGCGGGGGGTGTTTGATCTGGTGTCTTAGGGGTTGACGGGTGTGGAGTGTTTGGTTGCGTCCGTAGCATAGATCGCTATCTCACGTATGTTATGCAGCAAATATGTTATGCGAACATTTGCTCGTCGATCACCGAAGTATCGGGCAGTTCAGGACTACAGCTAATGTCGTTAAGAGATGAGACTGTCTGCTTCCGTGTGGAAGACCCTTTGTAGCATTCTGTATGTGCTGGAAATACCCACGGCAATTCTTCTCCTTCATGCATTGATCGACCCTTGCGTTGAAACACTATTCAAGCAAATGCCTTCACGGGACGGCAGCGTTTCTCAATCGAGAGCATGCAGATTAATCAAACCATTGATATCTCAAATCTAGCAGCGTCACGGCACCCACTCCTACGTTGCAAACGCCTGGACTCAGTGCTCTCGAAGCAATCAATAAGCCGTTACATACAGTACTAAACACCACAGCCCCCCTCATCCATCCCTCTCTCTCCCCCAGTCTCCCATAACCCAAGCACCCTCTCCCCCTCATTCAGCCACCAAACCACCCCCCCCTAAACCAACGCCGCAGCCACAATCCCCGCAGCAGCCAGCGCCCCAAACATCACCACCCCTCCGCCAACCACCGTCCCTCCATTCTCCTCACCACTACACTGATCATCATCATCGCTGAACAACCCATCCGCAGCATCCCTAAGCCCGTCAAACAATCCCTCCTCATCTTCGTCGTCTCCGACACTACCGATCGCGTCCGTGATCCTCGACCACCGCGAGCTATCGCATGCAGAAGGGTTGGCGAGGATGGTGCTGTAGTCCTGGCGGAGCTCGCTGTAGATTGAGGCGGCGTTGGAGGGGCTGTCTGCGATCGCTGAGGTGGCGGAGGCGAGGGAGCGGGAAAACTCTCGTAGGTCGTCTTCTGAGTCACGGATGTGAAGTGCCGTTGGTGCGTGTGTGGGACTGGGAAAGGCGGGCGGAGAGGCGTGGGCGATTGCGATGAAGGTGCATGCGAAGGCTAGAGCGGAGGGGAGGATGGTGTTGCGCATGTTTGATGATGGTTAGAGATTGGTTCAGGCTGGGTCGAGATATGCGGCTCTGAGAAGCTGTAGCGTGATGTGGTGGCGCTCGAAGAATAGGGTGGCTCTTGGAGTATGGCGGTGATTGGTATGCGTTGTAATGATGCGGTTGCGATATGTGAGTAACTCTGCGGCGATATCTCTAGCATTTCGTCGCCTCTGGGTGCCTTATATGCAAAGGACGTCCGATGCGTTCGTATAGGGAACACAGCCATGGTACATCATCCTACCTGTCATCGTACTGCGGCGTGTGGCCAAGAAGATGGGTTGACGTGAAGTTGGAGGACAACATTGGCAAGGATGCTGTGCATCGCTCTGTACTGTGCGTATCCGCCGCTGAGCTTGATCTATCCTGTCTTTTTATCCTCGTATAGTCAGCTAAGCAGGAAGACAAATCGAACAAGTCTGTCGATCGTCGTAGCCGGCTGTCGCGATAAGATGCTTCATAACGTACGGCAACGGGTTGCAGAGAGGCTCCCCAGAGAAGCAGCTCAGTTACCTAATCTATTTGTGTTTGCTATGCGCATTCTCAGCTGAAGTAGGTGATTTTTAAGTTCACTCCAAGGAGTGCCCAGGAAGCCAAGCTTACAGCGGTGCATACTCGATCTGCCGGAAAGTGCGAAACTCGATTGGAGTCGCAGGCCAGCCACCCAAAATCGGTACCAGATTCAAAGGTATGGGTGAGAATAGTTGCGTCATACCAAGCCCACATAACCATCAGCTTGTCAAGGAGCGCCCAAACCACACCTATCTCTTCCCTCGTGGTACGGCCTGCCGCAACTTTCCTTCCCGCCAATACCACACACCAGATATCGCTGCGCCAGGTCCAAGCACAACTGCCACAACAATCGTCACCGCAACAATCTTGCCCGTTCCAACATCTGCAAGTCCTAGATGATGCACATCCCAGACCACCACCCACGCGGCGACCAAACCCGCAGCCATGATGACCCAGAAGTCCACCTGAAAGACAAAGAGTAGCGATGTGGCCATCCCCCACGTGCTTCTCTCCACTGGAACCAGAACCTCCCCCAGGTTGACCGCCGGATTGTCAGAGGTCAAGCACGTCCACATCACGCCTAGATGCACGATCGCGGAGACGACGCCGGAGAGAAGGTACACAGCCTTGACGTACTTCTCACTATTCTTTTTATTCTGCTCCGGACGCTCGGTGCCCGCAGAGATCCAACTTCCAACGGCCCACAATCCATTGACGAACAGCGGAGCAGGTTGCCAGAGCGCAACCATGAATTGCTGTGTCTCGATGCCCAGGAACGGGAGGTACATTAGTGTTGTTGGGACCACATAACCGATCAGCAGGGCGGGGATAAGAGCCTTCGCTTGTGGCAAAGGGACTGGATGGTTGGAATTGTTGGCTCCGTATACCGTCCTGGAGGTGGTGAGCAAAAAGGCAAGGTACCAGAGCGGGATAAAAATCGCGCCTCCGACAGTTTGGTAGAACAGCGACCAGAAGGACGTGCTGTTTTGGTATTAGTAAAAGTTGAGTAGATGAGTGTGGGTGGAGGACTCACAAACTGATGATCTTCCACGCACTACCCTGCCTCGCGGCCTCAACAGACCATGTCGCCAGGACTGGCAGGAAGGAGAACAGGAAATGCAACTGTTGCAGCTGAAATGCTTTGTTCAGCCCTGCCGCGCCTGGTAGAAATGCCGCCACGAGGAATGACAGAAACGTATCCAGGGCGTCAATCCCGACGTATGTCCGGCGCAACTGGATATCAGAGTCCGGAAAGAAGAACGGCTTTGGCTCCATAATCAGGCCGAAGTAGCTGGCTAAAGCCTCCGCCGCTGGGCCAAGTCTCATGTACCAAGTCGCCAGCGCCGCGAGAGCTGGAAAAACCATGTAGACGACCCATTGTCGCGAAGGTGGGAACGAATGAGTGGTCATCGCCGGTTTGGTTGAGGACTTTGGGGTAGCCATGGTAGTGTAAGGGTGATGCGGTGAAGACGGTGCTGAAGAGAGGTGTGTTGCTCCAGCTTTATTCTCGCTTACAGGCCGACCGATCGCGAATGCGAGGAATCCTGTTGGCGCGGCGGCCGTCGCCCCAAGTTCGCAAAATGGTCGTATAAATTGCCCTCATCGATAGCATTACCAACGGGCCAAGGGTTCGCAGCATAGTCCTGACATGGGTACAACGTCGACGCTAGAATGGCAGCCAAAGCTTGTACCACAGCGATGTGCACAGCAGTTCTTGATTGACCACAATCTGCCTTTTCCAGTCACCAACGAAAGTCCCTACATGAGGCTGACTGAGCCTCATCGATGTCGACATCGGTCCTTGCGGGTATTCTAATATTGATGCATCGTACGACGCCTGCGGATCACCGACAAAAGTCTAGTATAGCCGACTCCATGGATTCGTCCCATGCAAGAAATCGTAGTCGAATTGCGCTCGATCTTCAGACGGTGATGCGCTCCTCAAGAAAGTCATGTAGCTTTTGATCGCTCTCCGCATATCGTTGAGTCTGCAATCGGACCACTGATTGCGACGACGCCATAGCTGAGTGTGATGCCAGCCGTAGATCTCACGAGTGTTTCCCAGGTCGCCAAGTATTCAGTCTTGTGGCTCTTGAACAAAAAGGTTTGCAGACTTGACATCGTTGTGGCAATAGCCCGCCTCGTGGAGTCCGCAGAGGTCGGTCACCACTTTGGCGAAGGAAGGCCGGAACTTCTGATCTAGTTCTTCGGCCGCTTGGGGGACATCCTGAAGACGGCGAGCTAAGTCCAATAGTGTACCAACAGAGACGAATGGCGTGACCATGGTCCCCTGCCACTCCTCGGTTGCGGGGCCGATGCTGCGTAGGAGGTAGTAATCCAGCATCGGGACGAATGGCGCTTGGCCTTCGAGATCTTGACTGGCAAGCGAAAGTGTTGCCTCGATCTCAGAGGGCCAGGTATCGGTAAAGTCGCCAAATGAGTGTTACAATTCTGCTGGTAGCGGGTTTCTTGCGTCAGCGCTGATTGTCTTGATCACAACTTGAGCGCCGTTGTTGGCGGCATCGGAGCAGAGGTATACACTCCCTTGACCACCGTCCTTTAGGTGTCGCAGAATTCGGTAGCGATCATCAATATGTGTCCCATTGAACCAGCGCACAGGCTTCTCCGGCAGGGTCAATATGGACCGGGGGATAATAGAATTGCCAGAAAAGTCGACTGGAGACTCTCGGATGATCCTATCACGACGATCTCGAAGCTCTCGAACAAACACCAGCAGCAGAACCAGAAGGATAACAGCAGTCGTCGCTTTCTGCCTTTGCTGGTCATTGTTGTGGTGGTCGACGCAACAGAGCGTTCTCGAGGAGATTGAAATCGATGAACGCCATGGCCGCGGCCACAGCGGACGGGGCATGCTTTCAATCATCGCCAGCGTCGTGTTCGGAGAGGCTGTGCGGTTGATTTTGTTGCCTTGTCCCATGGGGTCCAGCTGGTGGGCCATTCGGAGAGAGGTCGAGCGTTCGTCACATCTTCACTCAGCCAGAATTCGCGCCATCTCTGTTTAACGGTGTCGCTCATCCACACTCTGCCCCAATGACGGTCTGCGGCAAAGTATGAGTTCAGGTCGAGCAGTGCCTGCGAGGCTTCTTCGACATGAGAGCGGTCGAACTTCAGTGCTCGCGCGCATCTTACCAGGCTTTCCAGAATCGGAAAGAAGTTGGTGCGGATATCTGCATCACTAACATTGTGCAAGCGTTGCTGAACCGCGGAGTCCCGGTAATCCTGGAACACACCATGCGTCGGAGTGAGGAAGTCCATACCCCACAGGGGCAGCACCGACAACGACTGTACGTTCTTCTCGATCTGGAACTTGGGTATCCCGACGTCGTTGGCATTCTCTGCGATCACGTGCCATCTCACGGTGGACAGTCCGTTCACAAGATCTCTCCGGCAAGCTGAAACACCGCCACCTTCGTTTGGCCAAGTCCCAGTATCGTGAGCCAGGACATGGAGGACGTCGTCAGCATCCCGGAGCTGTGTCTCCTGTCGGCGTGTGTTGATCTTCGAATCGCCACCCTGTCCAAAGTTTACCAAATCGCTGTATTTGTAGGCTAGCGAACACCAGGCACTCACATCCGGGTTCGATATCGGATTTACACATCACGGGGTTAGCATTTCGCTCCAGATACTGCGCTCCGGATTTCAAAAATCCAAAGTCGCGGCGAGTCCAGTACGGCCGCAGGATCTTCTCCGAGCGCAAACACTCCTCGTCCAGCCATCTGACCGTGATCGCATCCAGGTCCTTGCCTTGCTTCCACGATCTCCAGAGATGTGTCCGGGCCATGGATGTCGAGATTGGCCAGCGCCTGGTGTTGAGACGGAGAGCCCACGACGCCATGTTGCTGCCCGCAGAGTTGAAGAGAAGAAGTGGGTTCTCGGTGAGAAAGCTACAGTCTGTTGGCTTCTTCAAAACGCCAAACCAGTCGTGGAAGATCATGGCAGGCGTCTCGGCCGGCTCGCCGTTCAAAGTGGTGTCGATGGTGGGATGTGAGCGGTGATCGTACGTCCAACGGCTGTTGTACACTTTGTCGTCTTCGATGAATGTCGCCTCGGTCACTTTGGTGTACGGTAGCCAGGTATCAAGGCGTTCAAAATGCTCCAATGGAGGAAAACACCAAGCGACGGCCATTTTGATGTGTGCAAGCTCGAAGTGCGCACGCAGCAGCTCGTCATCGAACGTAGCGTTCTTCCGGTACGAGAAATTGAACTTCACCAAATTGTCACCTCTCATGTAGGATCCCGAAGCGATGTACCCTCGCTCGTCATATTGGACAATCTCTCCTTGCTTGTTGCCAGACACGCAGCGTCTTTGCATGGGAATGCGGCCTCCCGTCGGTAGCGAATACTCGTACTCGAACATGTTGGAGATTGCTTCCCTCGTATATTCTTCCTTTTTGCGGAGAAGAAGCTCACGGCTGTAATGAACCACCGTTTTCAGCTTGGTCTGGTCCTCTGGTTGTGTCTTGTGCTGGCCCGAGTAGAGATGGAGTTCGAAAGGACCATGGTGTTGTGCTGTCCGTATAGAGACACCTGGCTGAGCTTGTAGGAATCCGGTATGGGAGCCGAGCATGCCCTCCATGGTCATCTTATGGTTTCCCATCGTGACTACGGTTCCTCGCATCTCCTTGTGCAGCGATTGCATCTTTGGGCGATTGCGAAGAAGAAACCAACGGATGCTCAAGCGCTGGAGAGTTCGACAGAGCTGCCAGAAACTGATGAGGATGACTTTCGAGACACCTCGGACAACGATGTTCTGCCCATCGAGAGCATAATCGAGTTCCCTCTGGAGGTCTGGATCTGCAACCGAAGCCACGACAAAGAATTTGACGGAGAAGCGCAGAGCCTGGACTGTTCGCACCACGGGTCGAAGGAGCTGGAGATACCAGGCTCCTTGAGAGTCGTCCAATACGCGAGACTGCGAGGCGCCGGGCAGCTTCTCATAGTCCGAAATGTCTGCAAGTCCTTTGCTTCCCATGTCCGCTTATAGATCTCGTGCACAGTTGTTGACCAGGAGTGCTAGGTGAGCCCCGAGGTTGCAGCGTGCTATGTGTTGTTTCACGAGGGATTCTTCGGGAAGCAGTACTAGTCTTTTAGTCTCAAGAGCACGAGAGGGTCGTGACTCTTGGCGTATCCATTGGTATTGGTCAGAGTCCACTCCGCAAGGCTCTCGACAGCATCTTTTCAACAGAAACGTTCTAGTCGCTCTCGGAAGGAGGTCCCACTCAAGGTCAGCGTCGAGACCGAGGAGCAGGTACCGAAGGAATGCTCACTCGCCGGTCCTGATAATCCTGGCCCTTTCGGCCGAAGACCATTCCATATGATGGATCAGACCCCTCGGTACAGCAAGACGTCCGGTAGAATGTGGTGTGACAGTCAGCTCCGCGAGAACCGATTGATCGTACGAGAAGCTTAACTTAGCTTGACTCGTGGCTTGTATGATGGCTTCGGCGACTATCTGGCTTGTCTTGCTGACATCGCTCATCCGCTTCTCAGGGTGATTCGACTCATGTCCGACAAATACGAGGACGTTCGTCACACCTCCAGATTCCCGGCTGATTGTGGTGAGAAGAGGGTCATGGTCAAAGACCAGACGTGCTGGAACAAGCTCGACAATGACCTCCCCGTCATGCCAGAGGCGTGAAGCTACCTTTACCATTTGCGTTCCTAGCGGAAAGGCGGCTTGTACGGCGCTCGACTTGAAGACTTTCGCTCGCGTAGTAAGGATGCGCATCGCCTCGATACCAGGTGGGCTGCTTGGGATGACTCTTAGTCGTTCTTCTTCGGGAACTCTGGACGCTTTCTCGAAGATAGCAGAAAGAGTTCTCTGCGAAAGCTCAGGGCTGGCCCACAGGGAACCAGAGTAGTAGAACGTTGACGTTTGGTCTTTTCCAGGAGAGCTGCCAGCCTTCGCACGGCGGAAGCGTGGTAGCCTTCTCATCGCCTTCGAATGCCCATAGGAGGGCGGTCATGATCGCAACGCCCCACACATGCATGAGGAAGAAGCTGGCGAAGTTGGACCAGTACACCTTGCGTCTCGCCTTAACGTCGATTACGTCGACGTCGTGGAGATGCTCCAAGGACTTGATTCTCGTGGATGTTTTCTTGTTGGCAATTGGCCAGAGCGGCGTTGCGACAGCATCCAGGCAGACCGCGGCGATGAGATAATAAGAGAGCCCGAAACCCACTGAGAGCCGGTATCTGGAGCTGTCGGCGGCCGACAGGCCAACGAGCGCACCGCCAGTAAGTAGAGATACCCATTTGTCCATGAGCGCAACAACGAACTATAAGACACCGCACCTGCACATTATTTAGCAATCAGCCCAGGTTACAGCAGACGGCATAGGTCCCTCGCAATGCTTACCAGACTTCTGGTCCACTCTCACGCCAATGGATGAAGGCGTTGTGCAGCTTCAGACCCTTCTATATGTCTTTCAATGTGTCAACCGCTGCCTTGACTAGCAGATTTCACGTTGGGCTGTATGGATATGGCATCTTAGTGCGCGAATACTTGCAATACCAGTCCATAAGCAGCAACGTCGCATCGTGACCCCGGGCTATGGTTTTTACAAAGTCGTCGGCGGTCGATTTTGTCCAAGGATGGCGGTTGCGCTCTCGTTGTAGCTCCACCATCAATGCGGTACGTGGCAGAGGTGTGGCGGCCAGGTCTATCTCAGGGAGCTCCATGTTCTTGTCTCTAGCTGTTGAGAAGCGTTCGAACCAGTGCACGAGCTCGGTGTCGCCCACAACAGGCACAGTGCTGTACCAAGAGTGCCACTGGGCGAAGACGTGACGAGCGGAGTAGATGAGGGTCCCCAGAAACCCACTGAGTACAATGGGGTAGACGATAATGTCGTGGCCAGCAAAAGAGGTCGCGATGGGTGAGATGAGCAGAAGTGGAATACACTTCACGACGGAGGATCGTCCAGACTGGAATTTGAAGCCAGGAAATTGGTAAACAGCGAGTGTTGCCAGCATGGTCAGGTAAGTCGACAGGGAGAAAAAGTAGAACAGGAAGATGAAGCCGGCGTAGAAGTTCTTGATGCACCCGAGGACGACAAGTGCTCCGACTCCAACGATCAGAGACATGGCCAAACCTGCGATCAAGCGGGACAACACGAACATGTTCATCGCAGGGAAGGTCATGCCGTGGAGGTAGTAGCTGCCACCATGGCCAACCCACGTGCCTATACCACCAACGAGTAAGAGCCCCACCATGAGGCCAGCGGTCGCCATAGTCTTCTCGTCCTCCGCCATGAAGGTGCTTAAGTAAAGTCCTCGGCCGACAAATGTGAGCAAAAGGATATCCACCAGCGCGGGGACGGCGAAAATGCCCAAGAAATTGAGGCGGTAATGAAATGGCTGTTCTTCTGCCTCACTCACGGCATTCGGATCTTCATCGGTGTTCATAGAAGCATAAGCTGTCGGCAGCTCGGTGAACTTGTCGTCTCGACTCGGTGGTTGATTCTCGTGGTAATAGGTCCAGTACCGTGCGGCAAGGACTCTGCCGACGGCTTCGGGAGTCATGCCTAGGTATGCCTCGCACTGCGCACCGAGAGCAAACATCTCGGCGAAGCATGCGGCCTGATCTGGATGGCTGTTCCTATCACCACATAAGACAAGTCGTTAGCAAGCGCTTCACATGTGATTCGGGGAGATAAGTGAAACCAACGGCATAGGATTCCGGTCAAGGATTTCAAGGTATATCTCATCGACAGCGAGCTTGCGGAAGGCACAGAAAACAGAAAGTGCCAACATATCGACACTGGCATCGATGCGACCTTTCTGCACGATTTGCTGCAAGACGGTCGCGATTTGGTCAAGATGGTGCACCTCTTTCTTCATGAGAATGGTAGGAAGACGGGCGTCGAAGTCCTTGAAGACTGAGATTGCCCCCTCTCTTGAGGGCACTCCCGCCGCGCCTTGGTCACGAAGCCATTGTAGCCGAGCCTCGATCAATTGGGCTGCAGTGGCCTTGCCCTGGAGATAGTCTTCCGTACTCAGACTCCTTGACTGGATGAGCGAAGGGGTATCGAGAAGCTGACTTTCGCAACACCCTGCGATTTCGGTTTCGAAGCTATCAATCTCGCTGCAGCCGTGACGTGTCAGACGGTGAAGTAAAAGTAGGCTCTCGGCCGGCGTAAGTTTCTGAATGTCTTGCGTCAGTCTCCGCGGCAGGTGCCACTCTTGGAGCATGGATCATGTGCTCTGCGCGAGAGCATACTCGGCTTGGAAACAGTCTCGCCGGCAGAACTCTCGACTGGACAGGAAGGTGTGCAAGAGTGTGCTGATGCGGTCGGGAGTCTTCGCGGAGAGGAAAACATCCATGTATGAGCCGACGTCGTTTCCATCAAATAGACCCCAGAACTGGTTGTCTGACCCATTGTGAAAGCCGGAGTGCAATCCAACGTAAATCGGTAGTCGGGGACGCCCCTCTTTAGCTTCTCCTGATCCTTCGAGGAGTTCCAGAAGCTCTTCAACGGCCAGCCTCAGCGGGTCGCGAGGGGAGTATGAGCGACACAGATCCTGTAGCGGGCTTGTCATGTTCTTCAGCTCCCCAGCAGGTACTCGCTGGAGCATGTTCAGATCGCGAAGTCGTCTTTGGCCTTCCACAAGGCCATCGAAATCGAGGGAAGTACATTGCAGGCCGATCTGGAAACAGCCCAGTCCTGTATAGCTTTCCGCAGTAGGCGAGTACGAGAGTACGTCGGCTTGCTCGGAAGAGTACTCTGCTGGCCAGTCAAAGTCGGCGGTCATAACGGCAGGCTCGTTGTATCGTGTGATTGCGCTGCTTCTGAGAGATGATTCCACCCGCAAATGCGTTGATAGCTGGGGAAAGACAGACTCCAGGCGCTGGAAAGCTTTCATTACTTCAGACGGATGCTGAGCGATCCTTTCGTTGGTCCTCCATATCTCCTGCATCTCCTGTACCTCAGTCGTTTTCAGCCACATGAGGGCACCGAGAGGTTCATTCCGATACGTCTCTTTTTCGGCGACGTCGGCATCAAAGAGTGCCGTTTCAGGACCTATCCAGCTCAGCGCGGAGTTGTAGCGGGACCAGTTGTAGCTTCTCTTCAGCACGGAGTGTGTTATCTCCACCCCGTTTTCAAGAACTTCCAGCACCATAAACGTAGAACCGCCCAACCAGGCATGCTTCGCTAGGGCACGCTGCGCTTAGCGCATCTCTGTTATCTGGAAGTAATTGTAGACATCTCCGTTCGGACGTATCGTAGTATTGCGACATATTAGGCCGGCCACCAGCTCCAGTTGTATGAGAAGGCTCTCATCTTCTGTCATATAGTCCAGTGGTGCGAGTTCGAGATACACGGCCACGCCGAGGCGTTTCAGGCTTTTCAACAGTGGATTGAGCCTGACAGACGGCAGTTGCACCTGCCAATTGGCCAACAGCACGCCGGAGAACGGAGAGGCTGCCTCAGATTTAAGCTTGAAGTCCGTTGTCAAGCGCCGGATGAGCTCCGAAAGCAGTTCGACAGCATCTGCTGGTTTTGAAGGCAAATCACGAGCGCAATCGAGTTGTGAGACATCCAGCCGTCCAACAACGTGTGCCGACGTTGATTCCTCGGCCGCCTCCACGACTCCGGGCTGATAAGGATTCAAGACAACCAAGTCCCATTGTGAGAGCAACTTGGTCTGGTTCGGATTGCGGAATTCCCAGGGTGCGTTGCTGATGCTGCCCAGGTAGGCTCCAAACGAGGCTGGACGTTTGGACAAGGGTCGACTTTTTGGCAGCAGACCGCTGATATCTTCTGGGAGCTTTGCCAGGAAATCTACCACAGCAGATGGTGGAATCTTGGCTCGCTCGTCTCTCCGTCTCTTTTGGTATTTTCGGGATATGCGAAACAGCACATATAGAACGTGCGATGTCCCGAGGACCAAGCATACGAGGACGACGATGGCAAGGGTCTGTAAAGCAATACCAGGTGGTTAGCTTATGGTGCAGCTAAGCACTGGATGATTTATTTCTACTGACCAAGTCCCACCAATGCTCCGTCATGGCCTGCCATCCTATGGCCTTCAAGCCCAAGCTGTCCGCCATGCTGAAGAGATATGTCGTTCAAGACTAAAGGAAGGCGTAGTAGAAAAACCCCATCGACCAGTGACAGTCAGTCGACAAGATGTCGGAAGAGAAGAGCTCATAAGAGACAAATGTTCTGAATAGAGTAGGACCAGATGTGACATAACAGAATGCAATGCGAAGAAGTTCATTGGTCCATACACAAGCAGTGAAGAGAACAGTAAGCAAGGACTCACAAGAAGCAAAGGTCGTTGGAAAAACCAGACCATTCTGGTATGCAAAGGATCATCCTAGCTTTCAAAGGCGGCATGACGGAATACCTCGCCCTGCCGACCAGAGTTACTACTCATTGTGAGCTCGGGATGGTCTGCATGCAGTGGTCATCTCGAGATCTGTTGATTCGATTCAGGGCTTCCGAGTCGCACCTTCGCCGTGCAGCGGTCCCCAGCTTCTATTAAGAGATCAGACCATGCTTCCAAGATCCCGTAGCCTCGGTCACGCCCTAGCCTGCTGGCCTGGCCGACACATACATGGTGGCTGCGCCATAAAAGATCGAGATGGTTTCCCCTGCCCAGCGTTACGAGAGAAGCCAAAATCGGAGAGGTCGAAAGATCCACATCATGGTCCGGAGCCCGAGCGGCGGGATTCCTACTTTAGCTCCAAACTTTAAAGGTAACGTCTAAATCGGGCATCCCTGCGAGCGCCCGGGTTGGATTGGGTAAGATTTTCAAGAGACCAGCATTTCTGTAGCAACTGGGCAGTGGGTACAACGAAGTTACTGTGCGACTCGGATTCCCGCTCTCCTTGCGAAAGTAGGTAGCAGAGAGGGATGATACCAAACGCGCGTGCTGTCTGCGACTTTGTTGCTATGCGACAGTGGTGGTTTCTGTGGTTTCAAGTTAAGTGATGCCAACTCCTCAGGATCTCCTCAGGCGAGCTCAGGAGCGACGCAAGAGATGCTGCATCTCTCTCGCCCTCTTCATCACTGTCGTTGTTATCCTCATCATTGTCATTCCTTGCGGTTTGTTACTTCCCGGAACAAAAGGACCAATGCATCCAGTAACGGTGTTGCTTCCGCTCTACATCTACCCGGCCTTCAATGCGTGGGAGCCTCTGTCCAAGGCGTAAGACAATGAGTCCACTCAGACGACGACACGTATCAAGGACTGACTGGTCTGCAGTGTCTCCTTGAACAGCGATACCAACTTCTCGGTAATAATCAATCCTGCCTCCGGTCCAGGAGAAGCGGCTACGCCTGGAACCGAGTACACCAATGCCATTCGCAAGCTCAACGAAGCGCCAAACGTCCAGACCGTCGGCTACGTTCGCACTGGCTACACCGAAAGGAATATCGATGATGTGCTTCGCGATATTGCAACATACTCTCGCTGGAGCCAACTCGATGGCAGTCTAGCAATGAGTGGCATCTTCTTCGACGAGACGCCACACGACTACTCTCCTCAGCAAAAAGCTTACCTCACTACCATCAATCAGGCTGTCAAGGACTCAAATGGTATCCAGCAGCCCAAGTTGGTATGTTCCCGCCACTGAGAAGTGCCAATTCCAAAGTGACTGATAATCGAGCTACCAAGATCATCCACAACCCAGGCACCATTCCAGATGCCCGGCTGAACGACCCTCTCACCGATGTGACAGTGGTCTTCGAAAGTTCGTTCGACCAGTATCAAGAGAGCGATGAGGCTCTTCAATCCCTGTCTGGAGACCGTTCATCCTATAGCATAATGGTCCATTCTGTACCTTCGGGAGAAAATATTCGCAAGGTCTTGCGAAGTATGAGCCGGACGGCGGAATACTTGTTCTTGACCACCGCCGGCGAAGGTTACTACGAGCATTTCAGCGACAGCTGGGACAAGTTGGTGAAGAACATGGGCAGCTGAATCATGCATGTGCAGAGCTGGTTCTACGAGCCATCGCCAGAGAGATGAGCAGTACAAGGGCGATACCAGGACCACAGTCTACTGGTCGATATGTAGTATATTTGCAACCACTGGATCTCCCGGCTGGGAGTCCGGTCCATATTACGGTGTACACTTTAAGGCCATAAATGGCGATCCTTATGGCCATCACAGAGATTGATTTTGATCCTCGTTGTGATTGTCTGAGTGTCACAATTGATAATGGCAACGACAAGTAGCACTTCCATGTCGTTCACTTCAATATCGTTCCAGCCCCACAACTGTCCAATGCTTCTGAACTTTCTTTCATCAGCCTTCCACTTGACTACATTGTCCATTTATCTTCACGAACCATCGCAATATGGGTCTCTTCTCCCGAATATTCGCGAAAACAAAGCAGGCCGAGACTCATCACGATGAGCCGAAGTGCACCGCCGTTATACCACTATATATGTATCCAGCAACAGAAGAGACATACGAGCCTCTTCATGCAGCGTATGGCCCCTCGATTGTCTATCTTTGAAGTGCCTGTCCTCCATCTGGCTAACTGCTCTCCTACCTGCTCAGCATTCGCTCTTTTCCCGATTTGCCCTTCCTGATTATCTTGAATCCCTATAGCGGACCTGGTGCGCCGCCTTGGTGGCCGGATCCAAACTATGTCCGCGAGGTTCCACGCCTGAATGCGTATCAAAATGTCACCACACTTGGCTACGTACGCATCGGATACTGTAAGCGGCCTCGAGAAGAAGTGTTGGAAGACATCCGCGCTTATGGACGATGGGCGGCGGATGAAACGAATACTGGACTATTCGTGCGCGGAATCTTCTTCGACGAGACGCCCAACGACTATAGCAAGCCTGCAGCGACTTACTTACAAGAGATCAATCATGAAGTGCGGATTGCTGTAGGAGTCAAGGGGTCTCGGCTGGTAAGTCCATCAGCAACCAGTTCGTCTGCAGGTCCACTGGCCCAGTTGACTCGACGACATACAGGTAATGCACAACCCGGGCACACTACCAGACGATGAGCTCACAGCCGCTTGCCGACCGGACGTCACAGCGGTCTGCGAAGAGAGTCTCGACAAATACCGTAGCCACAATGTCCAACAGAAGGCTGCACTCGAGACGCGACCTCGCGCCCAATGCTGCATGATATTGCACACCCTACCACAACGACAGATACCGGAACTGGTGCAGGAAATGAGCCAAAACGCTGCCTATGACATACATCAATGCTGAGAATCCTAGACTTGTGGTGTCCTTCTTTAGGGCACCATCAGCACGCTCCAAGCTACAACCACCAATTGGTCAGGCTTGTTCGCATGTCGGTAAATTATACCCATTGCTGTGAGCTATGGGAGAATCGGCAAGCTGATACTGCGACAGGTGTCTTCTCGGCGCAGCAGAGACCATGCATGGTCCAGGCATACCACTCGTAAGGAGACTACCTTGTTCGCTCCCTCGTGAACATCGACTGACATATGCCTAGTATTTGTCTTTTTTCTACCCTCGAGAATACATGGGTGTTCGGTTCGGCATTTTTCTGTCCGGATCGGCTCTGGCAAACGCCTACGGAGGTGCACTGGCGTACGGCATCGCACGCGCCAATGCCAACATCAGCGGCTGGAGGCTGTTGTTCATCATTGAAGGTGTACCTACGGTATTACTTGCCGCAATTGGGTTTTATTGTCTCCCAGACAGGGCAGAGACAGCACGCTTCCTGAATGCCAGGGAGCGCGAGATTGCAGTGGCCTTTGCCGGCACCCAGCCCGGAGAAGCTGACAAGAACCATGTGGACGTCAAGAAGTTGTTCGGTGCATTGACAGATCCTCATAGTAAGTCGATGCCCGAGTGTTTAGGACATGAAGCTGACTACGGCCAGACTGGCTGTTTGCGCTCGCTAACTTCAGCAACAATGTCTCGTTCTCCTCACTGCCACTATTCCTGCCGACGATCATTAGCAACATTGAGACCTTCACCGACTTACAGTCTAACGGCCTCTCAGCACCACCGTACCTTCTGACCGTCTTCGTTATGATCGGCACCACCTGTCTTTTCGATCGTGTCAGGATGCGAGGGCCATTTGCGTGTTTCTTCGCACTTACTGCTGCGGTTGGGTACGCCGTTCTGGCAACATGCACTGGTACAGTAGCTCGCTACACTGCAGTCTACCTTGTCGTGCTCATATTCGTCACGGTGGCGTTGGTCCTGGTCTGGTATTCTAACAACAACATGTTTGCGTCAAGACGTGCTGGAGGAGTTTGGCTGGTGAGTGATCTGCAGCAACTTTGTGATCATTGCTTTCGCTTTTACCTGCCTGGCCGCTGCATGCTGCGCTACGTTGAGCATCCTGTTCTGGATGGAGAAAAGACGACGTGATCGAGTCTACGGCAAGTCCAGTGTGGTTGGCGAGCACATAGATGTCGATAACGACGAGTTCCCGCCGGAAGCCAGGCTTAGATATGTAATCTAAATAGTCCGGCCAGTGATCGGTGCCAAAGATGTCCTGTCATGCGGCCATGCAATCCCGTTCGTGCTCCCTTCCATATTACGTCACAGTGATAGATGAAAGGGCTCTCGGAAATGGCATCAAGCATTGTGCAGCGCTCTGAGGCTTTGTACTACTCGCTCGTAGCTCGGAGACACTGCTAGCCCTTCCATTCATCACTTTAGGTCTTGTAAAGGTGTCCGATCTAATTGTATGAGCATGGGCCCTCTAATTCTATCACCTGTTCCGACCACTGTGTTCCACAGCTTCGTGCAGTGTTTACTGCTCGCCAGCCTTCACCTCTCTCGAGAAATGACCAACTGTGAACCCGGTCTCTCCTCCGAGATGGCCTATAGGATACACAACCTCGTAATCCAGAGTAAACCCACGCTTCGCATAGAACTCCTCGTTGATCTCTTTAATCGTCGTCAACAAAATCAGCAACTTCATCTTATCATGCCCCCCGTGGGTGGCCTTGAAACTCCGCTTGATCTCGTCCTCTGTCAACTTCATCAGATACCCTGCCAACCCTTGCCTCTGCAAGCCAGGATCCACAGCCATAGTGCTCAGCTCCCACGCTTCTGTCCCATCAGCCACGAGCCCAAAGCGCTTGAACGTGTTCGCTACGTCCCGCGTCGACAGCTCCGAAGGTTCCACGATATTCACGGCGCCCAGGTAGCGTTTGCCGCTCGCAGTCGCCACCACGTCATTGGTACCCGTGTAGGAGATCACATAGGTGAATGTGCCAGGTACATTCCCAAGTTCGTCGAAGAGCTGTCCATCGCGCCGAAGCCGCTCCTGGGGGATCTCTTGACGCCGTTCTTTTGTTCCATGCCGCGGAAGGCATCGTTGATGACCACTATGAGCGACGGGAGCAGAGGAGATCGGGCAAGTTGCGTTGGTGTGAAGAGCGTCACTGTGGTAGGAGCTCCGTTGACCTGCGGACCATCGAAGGACGTGGGAGCACTTGAGTCATCTTCCGGTTTATTGGCGACTTTTTCTGGAAACGTAGTGCCCGGTAGTATGCCATTGGGCGTCCACGGAAGACTCGAAGGTGGTGTTCCCACCGTTGACGTATGGGGTTTCAGAAGCCGGCATAATGTCGAGAATTTGTGGATTCTGGACAAACACAGTACTGGACAAAGTTTGTTAAAAGAAATTGAAAATTGAGGACGATATGAGTTGACACCAGCGTCGAGATATACCTTATTAAGGCGTCCAATTCTACAAAATTCGTCCGAGCTAGCGATTGAGCGATACGTATGACTCTTGTACCTGCTTTACATGTTTTCGCTGCTTCTGCCGCATATCCGTGTGAGTAATTTGGTAGGGCGTACTAAGCACTATCCCACAATAGGCAGCTACTTAATGTGGTAATAATAGCTACAGACAAGAACGAGCAACTGCATGAAAGTTTTTTGGTGATCTCCAGGCATACATTTGGATAACCCGATTACGCTGCATCCTCGGATTAACCTCAATTTGCACAGTGTAGGATGTGTCTCATAAACGCCCCCAATGGTCATCACTCGCCCAATGCTGATTCCTGATTCCAAACACACGCGCAACAAGAACAAACAGTGCCCGCATCAGACCATCGTCCGTGGCTGCACAGCTGGCGAGTCCATTCTCGGTAGACTCTGCGAACTCTCAAATCGCTGCAACGGCACATCCTGCTGAGCATAAGGCGGCGGTGCGCCGGGAGGCCCTCCAGCAGGAGGTCCGCCAAACATCGGGTACTGGTAACCCTCTGCTTTCTCGGCCTTCTTGCGGCGACGAAAATGAGATACGCCCCGTATGCAGAGGAATATGACTGCGAAGACGAGGACGAGGATCGAGTAGGGGATTGCAAGCATTTGGGCGCCTGTGAAGAGAACGTTAGCAAAGTAGGGGACGTGAGTCGAGTGGTGCGAAGCGTACCTGCTAGTCGGAAGCCAAGGTAGCCATTGATGATTCCAACAAGCATGCTTATGGGTCCCAGGTACGTATGTATTTTGCCAAATATCGTCTTTTGCTGTGTGCGCTTGTAAATGCTGTGGTTGTATGCGCCAAGTCCCAGCTGTGCAAACAACGCGATGAGCAATAGTATGCCGATAACTTGGTGAGCAGAATTGAAGTGCTTTGAGCGGTTGTACTGCATCGAAACCACGCTCCCACCGGCGAACGCCATGCAGAACAAGACAAGACCAATAACCTGGATGGCGATATGCGCCTTGACCTTGTTCCATACACGGAGCAGCACTGCGCCGAGTGGAAAGGCGAGGATGAAGACAACACTCATCACTATGCCGTGAATGCGTGGAGCAGGATCGTTGTCCATGGTGGTGCCTGTCGCTGCTGAGGCGTCCTTGTTCTGGTACGGCCCCAGCGGTACCGCACCACCTGAGTCTGAAAGTGCGGCTGTCGTGTCCATCGTGAACTGCCCATAGAGCATGTGTCTAGAAAGGTCTGCAGATAGAGAGTCCGAGGCCATTCTTGGGAACACAGGTCCCACCGCGAAGATGAAAGGTTGTGTCGTGCTTGCTTCGATGGTTCCGCTACCCATCTTCGCGCAGCCCCTGCAGACTCCATCGGCAACGATGTTGCCCGTTGAGCCCGGGTCGTTCCCATCGATAGTATTTGCTCCAGTCAAGCCGTTGCCCGACAGCTTGTCAATCTTGATATTGGAATCGTACGTCGGCTCAGTATGCCCACTGCCCATTCTCGGACTGATCGTAACATCGTGACCGTTGGCGGCAGGATATGCGATGAACATTGCTGCATTCTTCATCTCTTCCCCAATGCCAACGCCGACCCAACTGTTTCCTGCTGGCGAGGAAAGGTGGAAGTAGAGGTCGCCCGTGCTCTTGTCGATGTTGATAGCGAATACGAACTGTGTGCTGTCTGACCCATCGTATACGTAGACGGCGGAGGCATTGTTGGAAGATTGGGCGCTCGTGAAGGTGAGAAGGAGAGACAGTAGGAGAACAGGAATACGAAACAAGAACGACATCGTTGGAGGGACGGACAGTGGTTGTGGAAGTTGGAATGGAAGTCGAATCTCTCATGGAGTACAGAACGCACTGACTACACAAGTGCGGTCCCCTACTCCTTGTACGCGTGGGCGAGAAGGAGGTCTCGATGGTGGCCCCTGTTGTTGATGCTTTTTTGGGACTTTGGTGGCGCTTGACCACGCAAGCTCGCGCTAAAAATGCTTGACGTTTCAACGTCACCTCCTTCGTCCTGGACGGCAGTAACGCTGTGATCTGCCCCGCATTCACTGCCAGCTCTGGGCCCCTGATCTTCAACGGACCTCTTAGATCGTACACCCTGCTTTCGTCAATAGTGCTCTCCAAGTCAAGATAGACAGCACAGCAACTTACTTGTTACAGAGTATGGTCGCCGAGGTCTACCACATCGTGGGCAGAAGCCCTTCCGGATATGGATATAGGGTGATTGCAATCTATCCTGTCGGCCTCGACCATAGCGGACATGGCGTCGGCATCTGGCCGGATCCGTAGGAAGTCCAGGCTCAATCGATGTCCGCCATATTTCCATGATGAGATCTTGGCTGTGACTGCATACGCAAGGAACCATTGTGGGAAGATGTAGTGTAGTCGAACCCAAGTCGTGTCAGCTGGCTCACACGAAATCTCACCGTACTTCCCTCGAAGGCAGCTGGGCACCGTAGACCGCACGTACAGCTGTCCGAACAACTGACTATCGAACCGTGGTGCAAGGAGACCGGGCTGTTGCTGATGACACGAGCACGCACACAAGGAAGTGCGGCTGGCCCCCCAACCCGCATAGAGATCGTCGAGGCTGAGGGCAGTTTTCACTGCCGAGCTGCATTGTTCAATGGGGACACTGCGCTCGTGTTCAGCTTGGTGAAGTAACTCTACTAGGCAAGCGTGCTCGATGTCGAGTTGGTCGTCCAAGGTCTTCAGCGTACGCAAGACACCGTCTAATGCCTGGGACAGGGGCCGAGGTTGCTGTAGCAGGTCCTGGAGCCCACGAACTTCACTCATACTTGAACCACCTGGGGGGCGAGGAGCCGGAGGACTCCTGGGAGCTGCTGATCGACGCAGTTTCCGACGATGTTCTGCCATTTTGACCTTCAGTCGCGGTCAATGGACTTTGTGTTGTGGTCCTGGATCCTCGTCGAGAGAGAGCGGTGGCATTCGGTAGGAGTTCCGGACTTTCATACTTGCACAGTCATATGCGAAGCAAACAGCAAATGACCCCAGCACTCAAACACGACCACCACGGAGCAAACCTCATCAGGTGCCCAAGCTGAGGCTGATGAGGCACAAAATCGATCCAGATACCTTGCTCGGCAGCTACATTACTTAACGCTCCAGTGTTCCAGACATATCTTACACAGGCCATCTCGAAGTTCAGGACAACTTGAATGCTACTGCACGCAGCGTCTACCGCCGGCAATCCTCTCGATGCAGCGCCCTGGAGACTCCGCAAATCGATATATCGGCATCCTGGTTCTGAATCATACCAAGAGCTTGTCCTTGGACGATTCCCAAGTTCTGTGCCTCTCCCAAAGAGCAATCGTTCGTGGAGCTTTTGGAGACCACGTTGATGGGTGGTGTTCGACTCACTGCGAGGGAGAGCAACGAAACGGCTCTGATCGATCCTGGATGGTTGTGCTATCACTCTTGGGTCAGTAATCGTGATGGGGCCACAGTCGCTCAAATTTGTGAACTCGTTAGCGCATATCGAAGCAGACACTGCGCAGTCAATTGCTCGAGACAGGCGGGTGATTGAAGCTCTACGCAGGCGTCCGTATGCTCTATTCATGCGTCAACTTGGTCGGTCAAAGGGTTCTCTGAGCCAACATCAAGCGTCGTGCCGTGCTCTGGGACCCTCAAATGCTCGCCTACAGGTCGGAGACACTTGCTGACATTGTTTCCCATTACTTTAGGTGCCTCTAGGAGAAGTCGCTGGCTAAACCGATTGTCTGCATGTGTCTATTTGACCGGTCGTGGTCGTGGCCAATGGTAGGAAAGTTACGAGCTCATGCTGTACACCCGTCTTGCAACCATGTTTTTACCAAGCACACGCTACAAGTGGTTACACTCTGACGATGTGGCTTGCAATACGGAAGGACATAC
Organism: Extremus antarcticus; assembly: GCA_033117895.1. Taxonomy (NCBI): domain Eukaryota; kingdom Fungi; phylum Ascomycota; class Dothideomycetes; order Mycosphaerellales; family Extremaceae; genus Extremus; species Extremus antarcticus. Next base: position 46,307 of record JAWDJX010000069.1, on the reverse strand, counting down.
CACAAAGTTCGTGGGAAATGCTCACCGGATGGTTTGCTCTGACCTGCTTAACTCGAGAATGGACATCCCCCATCTCATATCAGACATCGGGATCTATCCGATTGATGTCGCATAGGGAACCGTCGTACACAGCTCTCCAAGATGCCAGGAGCCTTCCAGCAAGGCGAACTGTTCGGAGAAGAATCACTTCACGTCACAAAGCTCGAGACTTGCGGAGGGTGGCTCGTCAAAAGCAGAAAAGCTCCATTCATGAAGGGTGCGCATCGAACCAGACAGAAGCGCGCAGGCATAGTCTACGGCACGTGGGATCTCACCTACGATCGCCACTACGACTTCTTAGAACACGCTCAGAAGCACTGTGACCATCTGGTAGTTTCCGTCGCCACCGACGCCTGCAATGCCGCCCACGGCAAACGCACCCTCTACCAAAGCGTCATCGGACGACTTGAATGGATCAAACATGTGGGCTTCGGGATCGATATCGTACTAGAAGAGTACGACGGCAAAGTCAACGACGTCCAGAAATACAATATCGACGTCATGATCTTCCGCACCGACTGGCAAGGCTCGCTCGAATACGTACGCAATCTCTGCCAGTACTGCGAGCTCCCGTTCTTGGGCGCAGGATTGCAGATTATGCGACCTCTTAGGAAGATTGGCATCATCGCCCAGGTCGTTGAGGCTCCAGAGTTCCGTGAGCAGGCGGCTCAAAAGGCCGGTGCTGTAATGTGCGACTTGTCGTCGGTGGGAGTCAACCGATGCTACCAGCTGCCTAAGAGAGGGCTCAACTCCCACCACTCCATCATGGACGGCACTCCGGACGACGTAGGTGCTCTTTATATTGCCGCGCACTCCGAGGCTATGGTTCTGCTGGCGCGGGAAGCTCTCCATAAACAGAAGAACGTGCTTTGCGATAACCCCCTCGCAGCTTTCCCGCATGATATTGAAGAGCTCTTCACCCTAGCGGCCAAAAAGAAGCTCGTCCTCCTCGCCTCGTCCGCATACGCCTATCGTCCGGCCTTCGAGAGGCTAGCAGCTATCGCGCAGAATGGCAAAATCGGCCGGATCCTCTCAGTCCTGATCTCATACACAGCTACCTTCGACACGACAGAGCTCGGCCGACAGGAACGAGACACCACGGACGCACTTCTGGCAGTAGCACGGGTAATGCCACGCCGGGATACGCCTCGCGTTCCCGTGCGTCTTAGTCCTGAACCAACATTCTATCAGACTGCGTGCATGGCGACCTACCATCTGGCTTCTGGGGACACTGATGCTATTCTCGAAATTACTTCAAAACCGTCAATGTCGACCGGAGAGATCGTAGTCATCGGGTCTAAAGGGAGTCTGCGAGTGCCAGGGCTGTGGTGGGAAGCGGATAGCTTCGAATTACATTTGAATGCCCCTGATCCTGAATCGGGAAGCGCGGATCTAAAACAAGTCTTCCACGTGCCATCGAGAAAAGGAGGCTTCAGATACGACATCGCCGAATTCGTGTCTCTGATCGAGGGTGGGAGTGCGGTGACCAGTCACAAACCGACTCCAAGAGACTGTATAGCTGTTGCAGAATACAGGGAGGCATTGTATGCCGAACAGTACAAGCGTCCGCGGAGCAGGAAGCTATCCTGATGTCCGCATATTAGGCAACAGCTGTACTCAAACAAGATTTCCCACCCCTACCACCCTCTCCCGTCTCTTTCAACCTCCAATAGGACGGACATGGGTCACACTGTAGTACAGACAGCGGCTTGCGCCGCCACAGCTTGGTACGCTTCGAACGACAATTGAAGTCAAGATATCGCTACGAGAGGCTCGCTGTCCAAATCAAAACAGCCTATGCCGATCAGCCAGGTGACCATAGGTAGCACTGGCAAATGTAAGTTGGTTCGTTCAATCATCTCTCATCGAAATCAAACGCAAGCTAGAGCACACATCAGTCGCCGCCTAGACACCATCCATCACCTCATCTCATCTCCCCAACCCTGCCCCTCCGTCCCTCATAGAACTTCTCCAAACACCGCCTCCGCTGCTCCTGCGTCCAACCCTCCACCACCAGCGCAAACTCCGTCGGATCCTCGTACCCGAAACCCTTCGCCATCGTGCAGAATTGCCGTTGCAGCACATCCTTGGGTGGTTTGTACATATATTTGATGGGCTGTGCGTCGAGATCTTCATCTGAGTCCCCAACACCACCTGCCGCTCCTCCATGGCCTCCAGCACCATGCGAAGCGCTCCGCGAAGCCGGTACGTCGAGCTGTTGTGACGCATTGCGGGCGAAAGCGTAGTCCTTGTCGAGACCGATGTCGCCACCAGCCTTCTGCGCGCGCGAGGAGATCTTCATCTCGATCCTGCTCGTGCCAACCACCTCCGCATTCTCATGGGTGTAGGTGACACCAGCAGAGGCCAAGATAGCCTGTACCGCATCCCGTCCCCTCGCGCCCTCCTTCGCCTTCTTCCTCCTGGCCGCCGGCTCGTCAATGATGTCCGCCGCCAGCTGACTCATCGCCGCATCCTCCTTCCCCTCTTCAAGCAACGCATCCACATCCGCCTCGTCGTCTTGTGAAGCTTCCATATCCAGCCCTGCGATCTCGACACCAGCGCGGGTTTCGGCGATATTAGCGTTGTTGACGATATCCCTCAATTTGATGTTCTCGGACAAGGGAGCGAACATATTGCCCAAACCGAATATCTCGCCTTTCTGCTCCTTTTGCCCTTGCACGCCTTTGAAGTAGCGGCGCTCGACGGAGGCGTTGTAGCCGATGTTCGCTTGTTGCTGCTTGTAGATCTGCCGGGCGTAGATGCACTCTTCGATTGTGCCGACTGAGATGAGGCGGAAGACTTGCACGTCCCTCGTCTGACCGATACGATACGCGCGGTCCTGCGCCTGGAGGTCGTAAGATGGGTTCCAGTTGGGATCGACGACGACGACTTTGTTTGCGGAAGTGATGTTGAGCCCTACGCCGCCAGCTTTGGTCGAGATGAGGAAGACGAATTGCCGCGGGTCGGAGTTGAAATCGTCAACGGTCTTTTGCCGGTCATCGTAGTTCATGCTGCCGTCGAGGTAGGAGACGTTGTAGGAAGTTGTGGTTTTGAAGAGGAGTTCGAGCATTTTGAGCAGGCGGACGGAGTAGCTGAAGACAAGCACTTTGTCGCCATTCTCATGCCAGTAGGTGAGGAGTTTGCGCAGGATCTTCCATTTGCCGCAGAAGGCCGTATTAGCGTAGTTCATGATGCTGTCACGGTCGCGGTATAGTTTCTCCCACATGTCTGGCAAAGCGGTCTTGAGCAGCTCGATGTCCTTGTCGTGTCGTTCTCGGTCGGCTTCGCCAGATGGCAGGAGGAGAGCGACGTGGCTGGAGAGCTTTTGCAGTGTGATCATGACGGGGAAGACGGAATTCTGCCACTTCAGTCCGTCAACTTCAGCGGAGCAGCACCAGCCTTGCTTCTTCTTCGAATTACAGCTGCATGGGTCTGATGCGTGGCGGATTGTCTGAACCATCTCGGAGTCGCAGAAGTTATTGTAGGCGTCTGCTTGAGTATCTGTCATCGGACAGAAGACGACACGATCACTCTTCTTTGGAAGCTCATCCGCGATCATCTGCTTGGTCCGGCGACGGAAGAACGGTGGAAGTAGGTTGTCGCGGAGTTTGGAGGCTGTCCGCCTGGCTTTGGCAAGCTGCGCGTTCGTGGCATCGTAGCTTTGGCCTAGCTTGAGAGGAATGCAGATGGCTGTTTTCCACGAACTCAAAGGGCCGAACGTACCAGGATTCGTCCAGTTCAGGAGCGTCCACAGCTCCTCGTACTTATTTTGGATAGCAGTTCCGGTCAAGCCAATCCGACAGAGAGCGTTGACATTGTTCATAGCTTGCGTGATCTCGGCCTTCTTCTCCTTGATGATATGGCACTCATCAGCAATGACACAATCCCATTTAATGCCATTTATGGCGCTCTGGTCCAGTCGATAGGTGTTGTACGTGGTGATCATGATCTCGAGGCTGTTGTTCTCTGCTGCTGCAAGGGTCTCCGCCTTTCCGGGCCCATGGTAAGTACCGATGTGCCACCAGCCCCAGCGGTCCAGCTCCGACCTCCAGTTGGACATGAGGCTGCCGGGACAGACGATGAGTACCCTAGGATACCATCGCTTGCTACTATGCCGACGCATCTTGCGCATGCGCTTCTTGTCCCGCTCATCTCCAGTCTTGCCGAATGCTGCGGTCAGGAAGGCGATGACTTGGATAGTCTTGCCCAGACCCATGTCATCACCCAAGACGCCTCCTTGCTGATAGACGAATTTCTCATGCAGGAATTCAGCACCTTCAACCTGGTACTTGCGCAGGTGCTGAGCGATGGGCGCGGGTATAGTCCCACCAGACATCTCCATCATGTGATCTTCGTATTTGGTAGTCTGCACGCTGTGGACCAACTTCGGGCGCTCTTTTAACTGCTCGAGCCGTTGGTCGTCGGAGAACTCGATGTTGTCGTATGGAGGAGGGAGCAGCAAGCCCCTTGAGCCCATCTTCTCCTTGCGCACCTCCCACAACTTCATCCGCTTTTGGAGATAGTCGGGCAGTGTGTCCTCCATGAGGTCCTTGTCATCATCACTCGCATCTCCGTGCGCTCTCGAGCTTTCCGCTTTTGCCTTCCTGGCCGGCTTCGCTCTCATACCCACCAGCGATGAGCCAGCGGTCCTCGCCTTGACCCGCTTCTTGGTCGCAGCGACCTTCTTCCTCTCCTCGCCATGCCGCTTGACAAACTTCTGGTACACCGCATCCGAGTCTTCTGAGTCGTCGAAGGCCACCCTCTCACCCCCCTCTGCATGCGTCATCTTCCGCCGCTTCCTAGCGCCCGAGTCGTCATATTCGCCCGAGGAGATCTTGATGGTGTCGCCTCCCGGATCGAGAGAGTTGATGTAGTCGTCGAAGCTGAACTCGGCCGTCTTGCTGTTGCCGTAGACCATGTCGAGCCCATCGTCCGACTCACTGAGCTCGTCTTCGCCTTCTGCGATGTTGACTCGTTCTTCGATCGTCAGGTGTCGCGCTGACCCGTTGCCTAGTTTGCGTGCCGCCATGATGGAGCATTCTTATACTCTCGTTTGTCTGACTGTGAATCTTCTTCGCTCTTCGTTCCACAATTCACGAGTTTGATGAGGTTGATGCCTTGACGCGTGGTGGGGGTGGGGGACGCGCCTGCCCCGCGATTTCAATCCGGCCTGCATGAAGCTAGAGAATATTTTGGGAAGGAGCAGATATTTGCATGTGATGAAAACAGTTGGTCAAACACCATCTGAAGTCTCGTGACTACTCCAACCAGTAACTTACGAAGATGCCTCTAGACTCATCAAGCTACAGTATAGCCCAGCTGTAAGTCCTCCATCTCACTCTTCTCGGCTTCACCAGTTTCAGCGAGGAAGACATAGCAAATGCATTGGGGCGGAAGACAACTCAACTCATAGGATCTTGTGAGAACTCTTGACCACGTACTAAGAATCCTCCAGACGAGTAGATGGCCGCCGCTGGAACGAACTCCGCCGCCTCCACGGCCAAATGTACTTTCGCCACCCTCCCGCTCCCCAACCCGTACTAACGTCCTTCCAGCTCCACCCAAGCAGCAGCAGACGGCTCCTCCTACCTCGAAATGGGCCTCACAAAAATCATCTGCACCGTCCACGGCCCCCGCGAATCTCCCACCCGCTCCGGCAGCTCCTCCCAAAGCCCCGGCGCACACATCGAAACTTCCATCTCCATCGCAGGCTTCAGCGGCACAGACCGCAAACGCCACGGCCGCAATGACAAGCGCACGCAGGAGATGCAACATACCATCTCTTCGGCATTCAGCAGCACACTCTTCACGCATCTTTATCCGCACAGCACTATCACCATCTCTTTACACGTGCTCTCGCAGGACGGGAGCTTGCTAGCCGCTTGCTTGAATGCCGCTACATTGGCCTTAGTAGATGCAGGCGTGCCGATGAGCGATTACGTGGTGGCGTGTACGACAGGCTCTACGGCGTCTTATGCGGGGGATGGGGAGGAGGCGGATCCGCTGCTGGATTTGAATGGGTTGGAGGAGCAGGAGTTGCCGTTTTTGACGGTCGGCACGAGTGGAGGGGAGGATAAGGTGAATGTGCTGATTATGGAGACGAGGGTGCAGGTGGGGAGGTTGGAGGCCATGATAAGTGTGGGCTTGGACGGGTGTAGGCAGATTAGGGGGATGTTGGATCGTGTTGTTAGGGAGCATGGGGAGAGGGTGCTTGAGGCGAGGGTGGCATGAATCCAGTGAGTAATAGCATGTTGAATACGGTCACTCTGGTGCGGGAAGATTATTGAGCTGGTGACCACGAAGTCTGTCGATCGGAAAGCGACACATGCGGTCTACTATCGAGCATCGGCGACTTTGATCTCTCGACACAACGACCTTCATGTAACAGGGAGTAGCAGAGTCGCTGATTCTAACAAGGCTCCGATAAAACTGCGGTCAAAAGAGAGCTCAGCCTGAGAGAAAGCCAGACCCCTCATACAAAACCATGACCTCGGGCATTAGCTTCCGATCAAAAGGCACGATGTCCTCAACTGAAGCATGTTTTTGTTCAATTGGTATGAAATCAAACCGCACGACAGGACCCAGAGGACGAATACCACTCGCATTGAGGCTACTCTGGAACGAACCTGACGGTCGCCATTGCTCCGCGCTTGTGATCTAACGACTGACCACTTCAGCAACCTGCCCAATCAGAACGAACAGCAAGAGACCTCATCGACCACGTCGTAAGACAACTCCACGGGAGTTCTATTATCATGCCCGAAACCATGCGCGCCCTCCGCTACCACGGCAACCAGGACCTCCGCCTCGACCACATCCCCATCCCTTCTCTGCGCCCCGGCTGGGTGAAGATCAAGAACGCTTGGGCCGGCGTCTGTGGCTCCGACCTCCACGAGTACCTCGTCGGACCCAAGAACGCTCCCACGAAACCTCACCCCGTGACCGGAGAGCAGATTCCCACGATAATGGGCCACGAGTTCTCCGGCCGGATTGTCGAAATCCACGACCGTGTGCCAGCAGAACTTGGGCTGGAAGTCGGACAGAAATGCGCGGTCTTTCCGGTTGTGACTTGTAGGGAGTGTGTGTGGTGCGAGAAGCAGTTGTGGGGCTGCTGTGCGCAATGGGGTTTCCTGGGCTATTCTGGATTTGGGGGTGGGTTTGCGGAATACATCTGCGTTGATGCGAGAGATGTGCATATCATCCCGGAATCTATTGGCCTGGACGTTGCAGCGCTGGTGGAACCGTTGGCGGTGGCGTGGCATGCTGTGAACCTCGGGCAAGCCAAGCCAGAAGATTCAGTACTTGTCCTCGGCGCCGGACCCATCGGCATCGCGGTCATACTGTGCCTCCGCGCTCAAGGTGTCACCAATATCGCCGTCTCTGAGCTCTCTGAGCTCCGCTCGGAACAGGCTCGAGGAGCAGGCGCGACGCACGTCTTCAACCCCAAGCACGACGACGTACCCACAAAGGCCAGAGAAGCTTCGCCAGACGGCTGGGGCCCACAGGTCGTCTTCGAGTGCGCAGGCGTGCAGCCATCTATGGATGCTGCATTGGGAAGCGTACGTGGAGCAGGCACGGTCGTTAACGTTGGCATATTCGAGAAGGAGATTACTTTCAATCCGAACTTGATCAATAGGCGGAGCTTGAGGTATGTGGGGAGTAATATCTATTCGAGGGAGGAGTTTCAGGGGGTTATTGATGCTATTGCTGATGGTGAGTTGACCTTCGTACATTGCTAGTGGTAAGCTGTCACAAGACTGTGGTCTGGAAGTTGACATATCGGTTTGCAGGACGATTGAAGGAGCCGGAGCGGATGATCACGGCTAAGATCTCGTTGGAGGAGGGCGTTGAGAAGGGGTTTAAGGCGCTGTTGCATAAGCGGGAGAAGCATGTTAAGATTTTGATTGGGGTGGACGATGATCCGTAGTTGGATTGGGGTACAGACATCCCATATGCGTACATCGGAGACTGATAGGCGTTGTGCTCATACCGCTTTCTCAAACTTGAGGTTCCTCTCGATCTTTTCTCTTGAGGACATCATCCTTCATTCTTCAACCTGCGACACGACATCTTGTTTCGGGACCTCAATGGCACACACAGATACCATGGCCTCGTTGTCGGCTACTATAGGCCATTATCCTCCGAGCGGGCGCACCGGTGCGGCACGGCGGCAAGGCCAGATGAGTGGAAGGCGCGACAGCCAATCAGCTGCAGTCTGGCTCTGACAAAAGGCTCGACCTCAAACAACCTCACTTCACTCTCTCTCTGGCTTCTGATACACTTTTCACAACGTCCATCTGCCGACTGAACCGTTGGCTGCCGAGACATTCCAGGCGCGAGTCGACTCTGTTCGTGTCACGGCAATCTAGCCCTCCTCTCCATCTGCCTCTTATCGCGTCTACCCAACCAGCAGCACGCGACACCGACGGCGTACCGAGCCCGATGCGACGCCTCAAATTGAAGATGACAATGCCATAGGGTTGAAGCCTTCGGCGGTAGGCAAGTCTGGTTCGCTAATCGTGGCATGTGGTTCCCGGGAACGGCTCTTCATCTGTATTTAGATCATTCTCTTCATGCGGCTTCATTCGCTTGCAGCGCCTCCCGCAGCAGCGCACTGATTCACTACGATAGCGGGAGCGAGACACACCCACGGCGATACTCTTTCGTGAATACCCATAACACAGTCATCCTTGCCAGGCAGACAAACAAAGCACTCTTCACGGTCGGTCGAGGTGTCGTGTGAGCTTTCTTTATTCTTTGAGATCTTCACTTCAACAACGCGAACCTTTTTCTATTCATGCACATAGTTCCATTGTCGTGATTTCATTGTTTCTCTGCGCTGGACGCACATTTTCTAGCATCGACAATACATTCTTCCAGTCTCTACCGGACACGACTTTCTCTTTGTCACTGCTGACTCGAATTCACGACACGACACGACACAATCCTCCGATAATAGCAAGTCATCAATCACCGCTGGCCCTGACTCCTCGACTGTATTCACGAACGAACCTTACGAAAAGCCGACCGACCGCAAACACATAGAAGCTGGACTTCTATCACTCCTCCTCCGCGCAACACACAACAACCACACCCATCATGTTCAACAAAATCAACATCCTCGCGCTCGCAGCGCTCATTGTGAGCATTGCGCCTCCCACGCTCGCACACACCTGGATCGAAGAATACCAGGTCATCGGGCCTAACGGTTCGTACATTGGTGACCGCGGCTACAGTCGAGGCTATGTCGCAAGAACCGATCCTACCTTCAACGGCGACGCCAACATCCTCTGGCTATTGCCTCAAGCCACATCAGTAATGCCCGATGGTGGTGTACGTCTACGAGTCAACGCAAGCGACTCGCTCTGCCACCCGAACCAAAGGACATCCAACTACACCGACCCCAGATATCCGAAGCTGAAGGCGGCTCCTGGCAGCTTTGTCGCGATGAAGTATCTGGAAAATGGACACGTCACCCTACCATGGAACCAGAAGGGCAAGCCTCTAGATGGAGGTACTGTCTACGTTTTCGGCACCAATCGGCCTTCCAGCGATGAGAAGATCGCCAACGTCATGAAGTGGAACACAGAAGGCACCGGTGGCGATAAACGCGGATGGCTGTTGTCAGCTCAAAATTTCGACGACGGACGCTGCCACCAGATCAACTCTTGCACGCTGTCCGTCGGCCGCCAAGCAGTCTACCCGAACATGATCCCGGACCAGAACGCCACCGCGGAACAGTGGTGCGAAAGCGACGTCCGGATTCCACAAAATGTCAAGCCAGGCACTCTTACCACCTACTGGGTCTGGCAGTGGCCCACCGAGCCCGAGCAGGAATGTATCTATCCAGAAGGCAAGGACGAATACTACACCACATGCGCCGACTTCGAGATCGTAGGCGACAGCCCGGGCGATGTCAAGATCGTGGAAGAAGTGGCAACCAATACCCTACTCCAGGAGAACTTCCAGACCCAGGCTGTGGAGACTTACATGGCCCGCACAGCGCGAGTCACGCCGTCAGTCATCTTGGAAAACTGGAACCTCAAGATCGCATCTACCTTCAAAGTCAACCCGGTCTGGTCAAGCTCTTGCAACGCCTCACTGTTCTCTGCACAACAGTCGGCATCCGCAGCAGGCTTTCCGGCTATCCCACCACCGCTTTGCCCGTCTGGCAAGTGGGCCACTGGCACACTCTCTGCGATCGTGGCGGAGAGCGCGTTAGCTGCTGCAAAGACTGCTGGAACAGGACCTCAGATCACCGCTACCCCAACGCCACCTGAGACAGCACCGCCGATCGCGACAGGTGGGCCGACCGGATCGGCAGCGCCAAGTCAGCCTTCCGCTTATGTTCCTGCTCCAAGCAACGGAACGCCACCACCTCCGGCTATGAGCGTAGCCCCATCTGGCGATGCGTCCAAGGTGACCATGGTGACTACCTACACGCAGTTTGTTACGGTGCCCGCTGGTGGAAGCACGCCGCCCGCTTCAGCAGCACCCTCCGATCCGGCGATGTCTTCCGCTCCTGCGGCACCTTCTGCTGCGGTAACACCGCCAGGTCCTCCAGCGCCTCCTTCTGCGCCTCCGATGGCTTCTTCTGCGCCTCTAGCAGTGCCTTCCTCGTCAGCAACAGTGTCCTCAGCCCCTCTAGCAGCACCATCTATCCCAGGATCGCCGTACGTCCCAGCAGAGCCCTCAGCTCCTGCATCGCCTTATGCCCCAGCTACAACTCCGGTTGCTGCCAGCCCACAAGCAGCATCTGGAGCGAACGACTTCCCAACCGTCCTTACAATTCCGGCCTCATCCGTGGCAGCCTCGACGGCCAAGACATCAAGCACTACCTGCGAGACATCTTCAGTCGTCTCTCCCGAGAGCGCATATGTTGATGACAATGGTATGGCAGCCGAGCATGTGGCTCGGCATGCACGGAGGGCACATGCACGACATTTCTCGTGATCCTGGGGTTGAACTCACAGGCTTCGACATTTTGGAATACTTTTGGGTAGCATTTGGCATGGCATTGGCGTTTGCTTATCAGTTCAGCATAGCGATGGTGCATGGGTTTAGTGCACTGGGCGGAGTTCGGAATGTACATACGGGATGTATGGACAAGTATAGCAAAATCGAAACCCAAACACATCACATGCCCTGTCAACCCTAGTTACTTGTCCCTCTCCTCCCATGAGTACCGCGAATCCGTAGAGTAGCCTCATCCCCCACCACCACCATCGAAACGACGGTGATGGTCAATCTGGCTGCGATCATTCAGCATCCCGCTTCATAGCCTCCTGAATCCACCCCGACCTCTGACTCCCCAGCTTCTTCAGCTCCTCGTCCGGCAGCTCGTTGAGCTGAAGGTAGATATGCGGATTGGGCACATTGCGACCCTTCTCGAACCCCGGGCGCGCGAGGAGCTTGTACATCCAGGCCTTGACTTGCGGGAACTCATCAATCTGGGCTAGGCCACTGTACTCTACAACGTGCTATCAGTAAGCGTCTCGCCGTCGAGTGGAGACTTCTTACTGTACGCGGTGGTCCATGGCCAGATAGCAATGTCGGCGATGGTGAGGTGATCGCCGACGAGGTATCCAGAGGGATTGTCGGCAAGGGCCTTGTCCATGGTGCGGTAGAGACGGCGTGTTTCGTTGACGTAGCGGTTCAGGGCGTAAGGGTAGTCGCCGAAGGCGGACACTGTGTTTATCTTGGGTTAACGGCGCCGTTGACTTTGCATCGCCCCGGGCCAGCGATGCAATTGTACCATAGACAGGAACATACTTTCAAAGTGGTTTGCCTGGCCCTGCATGGGGCCGAGGCCGCTGACCTGCCAGAAGAGCTGGTGGATGTCCCTCGTTAGCTTCAATATTTACGAATGGGAATAATTAAACTTACCCAGCTCGTCATCTGCCAGTACTCCTTGCTGCCATGAGGATACGAAATCTTGTGGTCCTTATCGTACCGGTCGACAAGATACTGCAAGATGGCGCCACTTTCCCAGATCTTGAGGTCGTGGCCACTCTCATCTGTGTCGACGATGGCCGGGATGCGGCCGTTGGGGTTGATGTCGAGGAACCACTGCTCCTTCTGCTCGTGTTCGAAGAGCTTGATTGTGCGTACCTGTATACGGAGTGCGTTAGAGTCTTCGAGATCTCGTTTTGCGGCCTTTTTTTTCTGGAGACCTGGAGGGATGATGCATGGGGATCTTACGTTGTACTTCAAACCTAGTTCCTCCAGTGCGATGGAGATCTTGAGCGGGTTGGGAGTACCCTCGCAGTAGAGCGTTATCGTCTCCTCTGTGCTCATGGTGGGCGAAGTTGAGTAGGCCGTTGGCGCAGTGGAGTGAAAACAGTAGGCCGTGCAGAAGGAAGCCAGCAGGTAGTGAGGTCGCAAGTCTCGATGAATCTGCTTTCTACGTGTTGACCTGCTCATTGACGGGCGGTTCTTGCTTCATACTTATACGCATTCCGTTCTTCCATGATCCTGTCGAGCTCGCAAGCTGAGCGACCCTACAACCATACCTTGGACACGATTCATCTTGCCCGGCGTCCGGACCGTAAACCGATCGCAAGTCTCTCGGGTTTGACGTTACCAACAGGAATATGGTGTCGCCAAAGCAGCTTGGACAACCCGGACTCTGCTTGCACCTGGTTCGGTTCCATACACGATATGCATACAATCGCCGAAAAAGGTCAATGGTGTATCGAAAGTGGCAAGGAGCGAGAGATCGTAGTGCCGCGACGGAGGTTACTGACTAGCCACGGGCGGGTCATGTCTGTATAATTATTACCACTCATCTGCTTGCGCTGTTGATTTGAAATCACTTATCTAAGGTGTCCAGTGGGGGGAGGTGTTGAGCTTTTCGTGAGCAACGGAGCTCCGTCGGAGTACACCAATCCATCCGCCGCGTGATTCTGATACCGCCTGCGTACCTGAGCTCAATCTACTTTGGTCGTTCGCCGTTGCCACGACCTGCCTCATATCTCCTGCCTTTTCAAGGGGAATACACCTTGCGCGCTCCGGTATCTGGCATGGAGTACCCCGAATCAGCTTCGTTCCGGCGACTTCGGAACGGTCTTCCTTCGAAATGTGTTGACTGTTCTTTATCTATCGCTCTGTCGTCACATCAATGATGGAGGAGCCCACAAAGAAGAGACGCCTCCTCTTCTTACATGCTCAAGATGGTAATTCTACTTCACGTCGCATTCATAACAAGTCGCTCGACTCCAGGGTCCGTCGCCATCTTATGGTCGACATTGGAAAGTCCCGAAGAAGATCGAAGGACCTCCCATTCGTCACCATAGTATGGCCCCTGGCAGAAGCTTCAAGAACGCAACCGAGCACTCTCAGAGGTGATGACTCGACGACTCGAGATGTTGACCGTCTACAAGCTTGTACGAAGGAAATGGTTGCGCCAGAGCCTGCTACACCATACACTCCACCATACGTGATGCAGCCTCTCTTGTATACATTGTCCATCTTCGAGAAGGAATGGGGAGAGGATTGGTTCTCGGCTTATGGATTTACTCTGATCATGGTCGCGGGAAAGAATGCAATGGGCTCCGGTAAAGATAGACTACCCAAGCCTTCCGTTGACTCGATTAGGCATTCGCCACCTGCTAATCCGTAGGCCACAGCTCACTCGACATCCACCTTCTGGTTCCCCTTCGCCTTCAGAAACTCCGCCTTCCTTCAGCACTACCAACAGATCTTCACTTCACCTGATGTCCTTATCCCGTTGTACCGTAGATCAGCCGGGGAGCTCCAGTCTCTGGCGTTGGAGCGCTCTCTCGTTACTATCCAGTGCGTCCAGTCCAGGCTCGCCAGCTCCAATGCGAGCAGCGCGACGTCTGATGATGTTATCAACGCTGTGCTGGCAATGGTTTGCTACAATGTAAGCTTCCAATTATGGCGAGCCTTTTCTTGGGCATGCGGCTGAAGTCGAGTCAGTTCACCAGCCTCGATTTCGACCAAGCGATGGTCCATGTCAAGGGCGTGTGGATGGTGGTCGCGGCGAGAGGCGGCATTTCTACATTGGAAGGCAACCAGGACCTGATACTTATGATTTCATGGTATGGCTCGTCATCGCGAACGTTGTGTCTGTCAAATGAACTCCGTTGGGTCGATGCTAAACAGTCACGCAGGGTGGACATCACGGCAGCATTGCTGCACGACACAAAACCACTGTTTCCGCTATCCCCGAGCATGGCCAGCGCCAGAGTATACCCTCGCACGGGCTTGGAGACGCTGCCCAGGCCGCTGTTAAGCGTCATCAACGACGGGAACACGCAGGATGCGCGATTCACGAGCGAGATGTCTTGTATAGGTGACCTAAATGCGCTTGCTACACTGCTTCAGGCCGAGCTGGCGACCAAAGGTGATGCCATCTGGGATGATGAAGAGCGAATGGGTTTCCTCGTAAACCCAGTCACTCACCACTTGCTGGATCAACAACCAACAAGACCATCGGAGCCGACAACACGTTGTGACGTTGTTTCCGAGGCGCTTCGGCTTGGGGCCATCATTTGGATCATCCGGATGAAGCGGAGGTGTTGCTCCTATCCCGGGACTGCTGAAGCACGTATCTCGACGTTACTCAAGATCGAAGTCATGTCAGATGTCCGCCGAATGCCCTGGATCGACATATTTGAGCTTCCGTGTGCGGAACTCGGACAGCGTCTCATGGAGAATTACCTGTGACAGCCGATTACAGCAATATAGTTGACAAGTTCTCCCCACTCCAGCTGTGCCACGTTGCGAAGATGAAGCAGGTGGTTATCAAGATCCTGTGTCCATCTTCTCTCGCGTACGCGTTCAGCCTCATCCTCTCGGCAATCACGCCAAACCAACGGCCTGTAACCTTATTTGCACCTTCCAGGGCCGACACGCTTCTCATTCGCTGCTTTCCATATGATATCCGGCCCGCTCCAGGTCTACTAGGTCAAAAAGAGTAAGTCACGTCTATCAGAGCCCAAAATACCACGCTCCCCGAAATTACACCCAACGCTCGTAGCGTTCACAGGGTTGGTTCTCGACCGCGCCGTTTCATGGCTGGGTCCGGCCTGCGATGACAGGAGGGCGGAGATGAGGCTGCGATTGGTCGCCGTGGCTGAGTAATTGCTTCCTTTTCGTTGTCGCGTGTTGCTTTGCCTTCCTTTCTTCTCGAACATCGCTTCTTCGCAACCTCGTGAGCAACTTCTTTTGTGCGAGAATATTGCAGTCTGTTTGATTTTCTAGAGCTCTTCGTACTGCACTCTTTTGTGCGGAGGTTGCTCGTTACGCTCCTTTTACTGCGTGTTGTCACTCGTTTCTACAGCGTTTCCGCATCATAGTTCAGGAGCAGCAAGAAGAATCATCGCACCACCACCACCATCGCGATACCATATCGTTCCTTAATTCGCCTCTCGAAGAATCGTCCGTCACGATACAATAATCGACACCCCCGATTCGAGAACGCATCACCTGCACGCCAGCATTCCTCACTTCAGCCCTCTGGAACTTCGAGTTCGAGAATCCTGCCACTTCTGGCATTAATTGATAATCACTACAATCTCACGACGGCACTTTTCGACCTCATCAAGAACCCAACAGCACCCATAACACTACACACGAAGCTCTCGGGAGAGATTGAAAGTTGAGCGCAATGGCCAACGTCCGCGACCCAGCTTTCTGGAAACGCTTCTCCACCGCCGTGCATTTGGACGAAGAACACCCGGTCGACCTGAAGCACAGGTAAACCCCCTCCAGCTTTTCCTTTAATCTCTCTACCTGCCTCTAGTTGCTGACTCTGCTGTAATATAGTGATTCCTGGCTCGCCCGCCAAAACCGCAAATCCCGACGCCGCACGTGCATCTGCTGGATCTTCTGGCTGTGCTTCTGCCTCCTCGTCGCGGCGATTGTTGGCGTAATTGCGTGGTTGGTGCAGAGTGACATCTTTCAAGGCGGAGATGGGCATGATGGGGCTGAGGTGGTGAGCAGGATGGTTAGGAGGAGTTTGGGGGAGGTGTTGGCTGACAGACGGTGATAATGATGGATGGGAGGATGAGAAGGGGCGGGCAAGATGTTGCAATGGCTGTGGTGGGCAAAGACTGAAAGCGAGGTGGGTACATATACATTCTATGAGACCATGATATAGACAAGCTGTGTTGGTAGTGCACAATGCAAAGATGGACAAAGTGTCGAGCCTGACCTGTTCCGAACTTCTGTCATTTGAAGCTATGTAACCTCCGAGACGCCTCGCTCGAAACATGTGGTGACCTGCCCAAGCTAAGTGCATTGTCGGCGCTAATGGCAGCTGCAAGATGGCGCTGTCAGAGCGAAGAGCCATACTGCATCATGCAGCTTCTTGCGGGTGCCCGCCGAGCATGATTGCGCGATTCTTATGCGCAGCACCGTGAAGCTCGAGGCCCGCATACGCGCACGCGACTGCCCGTGGTGCCCTTTCACTTGCTCCTAATCCGCATCTTCACTCGCCTCCATCATCCTCAGTACCTCGGATTCAGCGGCTCCGGCGTAACACTCCGACTCAAACTCCTCTCATCTCTCCCCCTCTCCCTCAACCACTTCTTCGTACTCAACTCAATCTCCCTGTCCAGCTCCGCACTCGGCTCCTTGCGATGTATGAAATTGCAAAAACCGCCCCTCACACACCCCTCCCCACTATTCAGTCTGCAACACGCCTCCCTAAAGTCGGTCACAGGACTGAGTTCGCAGTAGATGGGCCGCGCAGCATACCACCTCGAATTCAACGCATCGCACGCTTTCTGCGCGCTATCCTCGTACTTGAACCTCGCGTAGACGTTCCCGATGAGATGGTCGTTGTTGTTGTCGCACACCACCACTTCTTCTATCTCGCCGTACTTGCACATCTCGCACCAGAAGTCTTCGTAGAAGGCGTCGAAGTGGTTTTGCAGTTGGGAGGGCGTGAGGCGGGATTTGTTGTCGTAGGCCGGGTTTTGGTAGAGGTTGGGGAGGAGGACGGTCTGCGAGTAGGAGGGCTTGACGTGTTTGCGCGAGCAGCGGTCGCCGTGGCGGCAGGCGCCGATTTTGTAGTAGAAGCTGCAGTTCACTTTGTCTTGCTCCGTGCCGAAGATGGAGGCCAGGTAGTTGGCCATGATTGCGGTGAGCTTGGCTGTGGCGGTGTAGGCGCTGCGGTTGCTGGTGTGTCGCAGGGTGAGGTGTGACCTTGTGTGAAGGTGGCGGATGAGTTGTGGGAAAGAGCTCGAAAAGTCGCGATCTTTGTCAGTGGAGCCTGAGGCAGAACATTCTAAATTGTGTGATCACGCTTCCAACATCGTCCCTCTCCTCTACCATCCATATCAGCTACAACTTCCCCTCGTCGGTCGCGGCAATGCCTCCTGCTGGCGAAAACTCGTACAGGATCGACCACCTAACTATTTGGCCATCACCATCCCCGTTTGCCTACTAATATTGTCGAGCTGAGAAGGATTCGAACCTCCCCAGGCAAATATCCCTCGGGTCTATGGGTGGCGTCTGGCCTTCAGACCTACGGATCTCGCGTTCTCGAATGGACGCTTTTATATGCATAACCCTGCATTGACTGAGCAGCACGTACGCGGGTATCAACCTCCGTACGAAGCTTACAGGATGAGTTCCTGCTTGTCCCCGCTGCAAACCCCTCTTTGCGGCGTAGAAGCGTGCATTCCCCAAAGGTCCTGACTCGAGCATAGCCTGGAGTACATGGAACAAGACAAGGTAAGTGAGCCCGTAAGTAAGGTCTATATCTCTTGATTCTGTATTTTGTTCGTCCTTCAAGCAGCGTCACTGTATACCATAAGTCAAGATGGAAGTAGGCGACCTGAACCTCAAAGATAAAGTCGTAGTCGTGACGGGTGGAGGCTCTGGTAAGTTGATGAGCTCTCCGTATGTCGAATCACGTATCTGACATTCATACTAGGCATCTCCTTCTGCTTCGTCAAACGTGCCGTCGAGCTAGGAGCCAAAGTTCTCGTTGCGGACCTCCAGCTCACGAAAGAAGCCGAGGAGTATGTCAACGGCAACGACAGCGTGATCTTCCAGAAAACAGATGTAACGAAATGGAACCAGCTCGAGGCTCTCGTCACCGGCCCGAAAGAGAAGTTCGGCTCGACGCCTGATGTTTATGTCGCAGGTGCTGGGGTGTTTGAACCAGTATGACCGCTGCCTTATCATAGTGTTCATGACTAACAAGTCGCAGCCGTTCAGCAATTATTGGAACGTGAGTTAGACCGATGGGCAGAAGAATACTCCATGACAAGGCGGCTGTGCAACCGCTCGATCGAGACTCTGAGACACTTGCTAACCCTCTCACCCATCCCTCCAGGACCCAGAACAAGACGACCACTACGCCATGACAGACATCAACCTCGACCACCCGGTCAAACTTACCCGCATAGCAACCCGCGCCCTCGTCAGCGAGAATCGCAAAGGCGTCATCATGTCCATCGCCTCCGTAGGCGGTCTTGCCGGCTCCTACAACTGTCCGCTCTACATCGCCACCAAGCATGCTATCGTCGGCTTCACCAAGTCTATGAAGTTCCTGGAGAAGTACGAAGGCATCAAAGTCGTCACTATCTGCCCTGGCGCCGTGGATACGCCACTCTGGGACCAGGATAAGCGAAGCCGTGTCAACTTTGGTGCGCTCGAGTCGCTTGCACCGGATGATGTGGCGAAGGCGATGATTGAGCTTGTGCAAGAGGGCAAGTATAAGGGAGGGACGGTGCTTGAGATCATGCCAAACGAAGGCCCGAAGACAAGGGTGGTGCCGGAGTGGTAAGATGCATGAAGGTCTCCGAGTCCCTGACACCACTGATCTTCTCGCCAGGAACATCGACCCACCTCAGGGAGGGAGTCTAACAGCTACGGACCCGAACTCGACTGAGGTGCCGGCACCTTTCAAGGAGGCGAAGGATATTATGGATCGGGAGAGAGGTACAGCGGAGAACGCGAAGGCGAATGGCGCGGCGCCAGGGAAAGCTGGGGGCCATAAGAAGAAGATCTCGATTAGTCAGAAGACGCCTGGATTATGGACTGCTGAGGAGGAAGATGAGTAACAGGTATGCTTGTAAATCTTACACCCTTGCAACCGGATGCAACTGTTGTAGGACCTCATGCCGTATGCGTCAAGAACCAATACACCACAGCATTCTTGGCCCTTTCCAGCGACCTCTTCTGCTTCTCGCTACTCATGTCTGCCTTTGTGCAAAATCCATGCACATCACCTGGGAAGTAGTTGTACACAAACTCAATCCCCAGCTTCGGGATCTCTCGTAGACACAAATCCTTCGACTCCTGGTCGAACGTGGGATCGAACTCAGGCGCGATGATTTGGACCGGGATACTCAAATTCCGCACGTCCTCTTCAGAGGGTTTTCCAGGATGCGCGGTAGTGACACAATCCAGCAACCCAGCGTTGTCTTCGCTGGCCAGCTTGAACCCAACCGCGCCACCCCAGCAGAACCCAACAGCGCCGACGAACTCGTAGTCCTCACCCAGCTTGCGGGCACAAGCAATGACCTCCGGCGTCCGAACATCAGGTCCGTTCTTTGCAAAGAACCCAGCCCAATCGACGTCCGGATTTGTGATCATCGTTACTTTGCCGTCCTTAACCTCCATCTCGGCATCGCCTTCCTTCGCGCTCCATCCCTCGAAGAAGTCAGGTAGGTACACCGTTGCACCGACTTCTTTCGCGTAGTGGTCGGCGAGCAGGCGGGTATTGTTCAGGGACCAGCCGAAGACATCATGGACTAGCAGAATAGCACGTTTGGAGTTGTCTCCGGCGATGTAGGCGGGCTTATCGAGGAGCTTGTCGATCCGGCCGGCGGGCGTGCCGTTCCAGAGGAAACCGGTTGTGCAGCATTCGTTCATTGTTGCGGGATGCTGATCGTATGATTCAAGCTTCTGACAAGAGAACGAACAAGGTGGTTGATATAGCTTTCCGGCGATAAGGTTTCCTGGAAGTCCCAGTCTTGGCCTGCACGTGCGGACATCAGCACTGCATTGCTTAGCGTCAAAGCTTCGCACGTAATTGTACTGGAAAGTTGTGAGGGAACGAATGCGAGAATCTGTAGCCACTGGAGAGCTCAGACCGGCATGAGGTGCATATCTGCTTCTCCAGACAACATATCGGCTGGAAGTTTGATATTGGCCAACGAGATCTGATTAGTGGCTTGCCATGCAGTTCAGCCAGGCCAGGCGGACAATGCTTATCATGATGCAGCACTGATCCCGGCAGCGTTCGGCTTTGTTTAGTATCGTCGTGGCAGCCATTGTTTGGCCAATGAATATGAGCATAGATCAAGCGTTTGCCCTCTCCCTCCTCAGCCGAAACGCCTCAAGAAGCATTGCTACCACGTTGGGCGTGGTGATGGGAACCTCACGCTCTCCAACCTTTTCGTTCCGGACCTCTTCCTCCGAAGCCCAAAGGAAGTCTTGATGCTCGTTGGGTTCCAGCTTTACAGTATCGCAAGTCACGACCTCCACTGCAAAGGTGAAGCGACACCAGGTTGACGTGCGCTTGGCATTCGAGAACACGAATCCCGGATCCAGACCAGATTTCTCAGCGACCATGTGAGTGAAACGTGTGGCGAAAAGTCCTGCCTCTTCCCACAGCTCACGTGCTGCGGCGTGGAGGATGGTTAGGTCTTCGTTGTCTACGGCGCCTCCAGGTACTTCCCAACGATTCGGCATGGAGTCGTGAGCGGCGGGCTGTACTAGTAAGACCTTGCCGGTGGTGTTGGAGAAGACGACATTCGCTGTGGCTAGGCCGTTGAGTTGGTCTTGTCTGTTGTTCGCCAAGAGCCAGGTTTGCATGGGCATATTGTAAGGTTGCAGTGAGTCATCGAAGGTGAAGTTCGGCATCGGTGGCGAGCCGTTGAGCTGTATCATATTGGCGGTCATAGTTCTGCAATTAGGCAGGGTATCATTGTCTTGTAGGGTACGCCGAGTACAGATATATGCTCGTCCAGGCAGCGACGTTTGAAGGATGTAGCAGGCTTGCAGGCGACAGGCAGAACAGGAAGACCAGGGTCACTCCTACGATCAAGCAACATACACGACTCTCGGCATATCGATTTCCAGTATCGGTTGAGACAGTTCTTGAGGATAGTGAATACCGGAGTATGACGCTCGCCTTTCGACTGCCGGTGAGTTGCCGACTAGCAGCTTCTGTACGGGCGCTGAAGGACGCTAACGAGGCTGCTCAAGTGTGATCGTATGGAGGGAGTTCAGAGACGTATGAGTTTGCGCTGCTGCAAAAACAGTCAGTAGTTATGCCGCTCGTAAAGGAGGGAACGGCAAATCTGCTCTAAGTTGCCCCGTAAACGTATATAACAGCATATGCTGCATATATCTCATACCCATTCTTCGTATTGGAGACAAATCACATCTCCTCGCTCGTCCAGATCTGACATCCAAGCCAGGCATCATGGGGAGAACTAGCCATTGCAGTTGTTCTCCGTGTAAGGCAAGCAGTCTTGGTCGTAGCAGACCACCTAACGCCGTTGGACAGTGAATACCCGAAGCATTGGGGAAGCAACAAGGCAAGGAGATCAGCGTCGACAAGATGCGTTGAACGTAGAACGCACCTCGGGCAAGGGCCAGAGGACGTTCGACATCATCGATGATGAGTGCCGTTTCTGGCAAAGAGCGGACGAAGGTGGAGTGGGAAGCTCCCATCGACTCTATGGATGGGCTTAGCTTGAGAAGATCTGGGAGCTTGATGCGAATGGCGAGAGCAAATTGGAGATAGAGCACTTGAGACCACCAGTATTGCATAGCTACTGCCGTCCTTTCTCACCACCCACATCAGCCTCCGCCGCCCGCTCAGTCTTGTGCTGCTCTCGTCTCTCGTTGGCCGCACGACGCCATCTCGGACCATTCTGCATAACATACCACAGTATCGGACTGAATGCAAGACAGAGCAGCGCGAAGAAAGTCGTCGTCCATCCGATCCCGATCTTGTCGATCAAGGGAGCCACGCCAGCAGTTGCCCCAGCTCCCATCCAGCATCGGACCAGATTGTTTGCTGCCGAAGCTGCTCCTGCTCGGCCTGGATACACTATGAAAGAGTTTAGTATGTATACCACGTCGGACACAATCTTAAGTACTACTTACTGTCAACGAGAAGTACCGATATCGTATTGACCGATGAGCTGACGCAGAACCCGATAACGAAGAGGAATATCAATGGCCCGGCGAGGTTGACCTTGGCCTGGATCATCCAGCCAAATCCAATGATACACGATGTCCCCAGAGCCAGCGTAGGAAGTGCAACCTCTATCCGAGCCCTTTCAATCGGGAAATGGCTGAGGTCCATCTGACGATTGTAGTCCAATGGCATTCCGAGACGCTGTGCGTGGTACTTGTATCTCGCGTCGATGAAGCGGCCGCGAGTGAAGCTGGCAAGAAGGCTTCCACAGCCTATTGGCAAGTAGCACAAAGCGATCTGAACCTGATTGAAGCCGTATACTGAGCCGAACTGCGATGGGAGCAGAGTTAGCATCGAGTAGTACGCGCACGCAACGACACCGATATAGAACAGGATGAAGCCAGCCTCTTTCGTGAAAATGATCTTGATGGAACCAAGAGGGCTCGGGAATCGAAGTCTTCGGGCCTTCGCCAATTCGGTCCGTCTGTCGTAAGCAATCTCTTTGCCCTGAGAGATGAGCCTTCTCTCGACCCTGCGACTAAGGTAACTTCGACTCATCTTTGGTGGTGGAACGCTACTCACATGTTAGCAGACTCTTTGCTGAATGCTAGTAGCAGAAGGCTTGTCGCCGCAGAGGCGAGCATTGGCTACTTGACTGCTACCCAACACAAGTATCGGCCAGGAATAAACGTACCTTCCATCCTCGACCACACGCCGACATGTTTCAGGCATGAATATCGAGACCGGGATCAGCACAACCACCGAGCAAATAAGTAGGAACCAGAAAATGGAGTGCCAGCCAAGGTACTGTCCCAACAGCCCACCTATAATGGGGCCTAGCGATGGGCCTGCAAACGGAAGGGCAAAAGGGTTAGCGAACGTCTTAGATAAGGGTGGCTCTTGCCGTTCGATATCGTACCTGCTTGCGGTGCCACACTGAGATAAGACACGTAGGCACCTCGTTGTTGTGAGGTAATAATGTCAGATACAACTGCGTTGGCGAGGGCGGCCGTACCGCTGCTGCCAGCGCTTTGAAGGCATCTAAGTACCATGAGTGCGGCGTAGTTGTTCTGAAGGGCGAGGCCAATGTTGGCGGCACTGTATATCACGACGCAGGCCAGATATGCAGGTCTTCTTCCTGAGGTGTCCGAGAAGCCGCCGACGAATGCTGGTGCGAGGCCTTGCAGGATCTTGCAGAATGTCAGGATTTCACCGATCTATAGTACGAACAGAAACGAACCAGATAGACCGTTATGGTCAGATTGACCAGACTGTGGGAGACGTTCAGATCTTTGGCAATCTGGGGCAGCGAAGGAAAGTAGATCTGCCCTGAGATCGGTGAGAAGAAGGCACACGAACCAGCGCAGAGCAGGATGATCTGGAGAATACGGAGTAAAAAGGTCAGTACTTCCTATTGCTCAGACGTATGATGCCTTCAATAGACTGCACTTACTTTCTTTTCGTTATGCGAGAAGACGGAGAACGGCCTGTCCCCGTCTTGCTGCTGCGCTGTCTGCTGCTGTTCATCGTCCGCCGTCTTCGAGACGTCCACTTTTGCCTGCTCCTCAGTCGCGTTTGCACTGGCCCCACGGGGAGTGCTATTGCTGGCGGCATATTGATGTTCGCGGCCATCCTCGGTGTTTGATAGTCTGCCAGGGGCGTCGGTGAGTGTATTGCTTTGGCCAGGGATTGCGCTCATGACGACATGTAACGTGGACTTGAATCACAACCGCACGTGGCTGTCTCCATCTTGGGGCAGCCACGCTTTATACCAACACCTCGAAGCGCTGTACGGTACTGTAACCACTCCGATCCGTCCAATAACGGCTTCCGAGCACGCAGTCAATCTCATGCTGTACCCAGAAACTGGTTAATATTGGTGCAAACGCGACAGCGCTTTTGTCTTATGTACGATAATGCCGATATCTCGAGCGGTAACGGTCCAGTTGGGTCGTGGAAGGCCTCGGGCATCACGCCGACACCGGGAGTTCCAGTCCTAGCACCGTAGCATTCGTCGTCCCTTCAGTACCATAATCTGGAGGTCGATATGGGGCGTGAACATCAGCGCTCGATCGGCGAGCTGGGAATTACCGTACATCGTTGACACCAGGAAGACAGTCCGACGTGGAAGAGTCCCATCTGACCCATGACGCAGATCTGATGAGCTTCCTCCCACCCGGATCTGGTAGCTACGAGAGGAGACCAATGGCAGCACCAAGAGGTCCACCTTGCGAGCATCTGTCCAGGACATTATCCTACTTGCCAAATGCTCGTCGTCAGTTAGAAAGAGGGGTACTTGTAGGAAGGTAGGCTATATTCCTTTCGATAATCTCCTCCAAGCAGCATTGTCATTGCATCCATTTTCAGATTCAGTCCACCAAAAACAAGAAGCAATCTTCGAGGAACTGGTAACAGCGACAGCACTCATATCATAACTACCAACATGGACAAAATCAAGGAGAAAGTCAAGGGAATGTACGCAACAATACAGTTCTACTCCATCTCAAACAACATGATAGCTCACAGCAACGCAGGGGCAGCGGCGGCAGCAAAGGTGACTCGCGCGCCCAGAATGAGTTCCAGCCCAGCGGATCCGGCGGATCGCAGCCCTCAACCGTCGGAGAGTTCCAACCGAATAGTGGTCCTGAAGAGTCCACCACCAAGGAAGAATTGCAGCCAGATCGCGGACGAGAGACGCAGACGACGAAGGAGGAACTTCAGCCAACTCGTGGACGAGAGACGCAGACGACGAAGGAGGAATTGCAGCCGGGTCGTGGACCGGAGGAGAGCATGACGAAGGAGGAATTGGAGCCCAGGAGCGGCCATTGAGCGGGGTGATGTTTGGCTGATTGTGGTGTGTACTTTGTATTGAACGCATATGTATTATCATTATCTAGTCGTTGGGTATCTATCTCGGTATCTGTCATTAAATTCCTCCTGGTCGTTGCTCATGAAGAATACGCTCATCAGATGTTGTACAACTCCCCAATCCTCGTCAAGCCGCCTCCAGTCGTCAACAAGAACGGCGACCCAGCAGCCCTCGCCATAAAGTAGGCATACCTCTCTACATATTCCTGCTGAATCAACCATGGCAAGACCACCTTCAGAAAGTCGATTACTTGCTCCTCTGTTCCACTGGTGGTTGCAAATTCCGTGATCCAGATCGGTTTGCCAGATTGCCGGTGAAAGCTTTCCACGTGCGTCTTGAATGATCCTGGATCGAGCACGCTCCCGTACCAATGTATTGGGATGAAGTCGACAGTGCAGTCGCTGCAGCTGGCAATGAACTGCTTCATCCAATCTATGCCAATACTCGGACCGACGCCGTTTGTGACGGCTGGGCTGCCGAGGCGTACTGTGCCGGAGAGCGGCTGCATCCACTGCTTGTAGGCGCTCACGGCATTTTGGACACTGATACAGCTATTACCGCACTCGGAGCAGCACGAGTCGGGCTCGTTGAAGGCGAGCGCAGCATCCGCACCGTACTTGGATTGCGCGTTGGAAACATTCGTAGACCAGATAGCTGTGAGGGCCGGGTCGGCGTTCCAGAGCATGGGTATGAAGATGAGTGCATCGTTGTAGCTGTTGGGCGGCCACTGGCCGGATGGGTAGTAAGGGTCCGAGAGCCAGTTGTAGGACCATGAGACTTTGGAGTTTCGACCGGGGATACCGAAGTCTGATGTTGATGACGGATCGTTGAAAGCCGCTCCTCGTTTAGCATTGGTGCTCGTCGGGATTGGTCCAGATGTCGTAGATATCGTAGATATCGTAGGTGATTCAGATGGTTCAGAGGTCGTAGATGTCGTAGGGGTCGCAGATGGTCCAGATGTCGTAGATGGTTCGGATTTCGTAGATGGTTCAGATATCGTAGATGGTTCAGATGTCGTAGATGGTTCAGATGTCGTAGATGTCGCAAACGAGGTTCTCGTGGTCCTGCGACGAGTCCTTGTTGCTGGAATGTCAAGCGGCTGACTCGTCGTTACCGGTTGACTTGTCGTTATCGTGAAGCGTTGTACTGTGCTTAGGCTTGTGATAGTTGTGGCAAAACTCGATGTCCTCCTGGTGGTCGCCTTTGCGATGTCGGTCCTAGTGTTGATCTCGACCGTCGACGTCGTTCGTACGGTAGCCACAACAGCCGTCAACGTCACAGTATCTGGCTGCGGTGCAGGTGGTCCCTGTTGAGGCCGCGGTACTGGAGGTCCTCGTTGAGGTTGCGGAAAGGGGAGTCCATAGGGAAATCCTCGTTGGGGAGCAGGAGCGCCATAAGCGAGATCAAAGAATGCGAGAAATAATGGAACGATTCTGGGCTGCATCGTTAGACGATCTATTGTGAAACTAGCAAGGATGAAGAGCAGGGGTCGAAAGATATCGAGATATAAAACGATAGATCTGAGAACGAAAAGAATGGCTGGAAAGTTAAACTCGTGTAGTCAAAGAGATGTCAATATGGTATGGCTGGGAGTGCATGCCCAAGCAGCTCCGATCACTTTCTTCGGATGATGCATCGACAGCGTTGTATCTCACGAGCTGCCATTCATAGCCGTGTAATCATGCCCAGACGGTCGTCAAGTTGAACTAACAGTCGAAAGAGGCTCCAATGAGACACAGCTTGGGCGGAGGATATCGTAGCAGTTCCGCAGATTCGACGGCTCAATTTGACTCCAAGTCACAGTCCTGTGTACATCTCGTTGGATGGAAGTGCCTGGCATCTCGTCTAGAGAATACTGAGCTTCCCAGAGTCGAGATGGAAGGTTTGTTGACGTTGCAAGCGGCGGTGGTTAGAGTTCAGCAACAAGCCCTCGGTAGCCAAAGTCTAAATGGCGTATACCTGCCACTCATCACTACTGCTTTCTCACATCTGTCATCTGTACGGCCCACTGAGTGAGATCACCATGGAATCGGGCCTCTCGATACGAATGCTGGCGGATGTTCTCATGCTGATTTTCTCCTGAGTCGATTTCCAGAGCTTGAACACAACCCCATCAAGGTAAGCTGGAAGCTATTCCTTCATTCGTAAGGCAGACTGAGAGCTAGCTTGAACGTCATGGGATCTTCGCCGAGCTCTTCTTGCTGCTGTGAGTCGGGTTGTTATCTTTCCATAGCTTGAGGTGAAATCGTGGTCGTGTAGAGGTCAGGAACATATGGCCCGGGGAGAGAAAACATCCGGAGCCCGAACCTCCGACATTCACATGCGCTATACCTACCTCGGACGGCTACGGATAGCTTCCGAGATCCCTGGACTTGTGGAAAGAGCATCCGTACGTTCAGCGGTGGATTCCGGCGCCTACTCCGTACACCAGTGATGTCAGGCACAGGTAACGAGCAGCGATTCGGGAAAGCACACGAGCCGGGCACGGTAATGACCTTGGTACTCTTCTATACATGTAACTTCAATTATCCTTCTCCACTTGCTATACATTCACAGTATTCTACCCTTCCCAATCCCAAGCCAGCCCCATAAAACACGATCACACATCATGGCCTCTCTCTTCGCACGGCGGCCGATTCTCACGTCCGCAACAGCAGCCTCTGCCCTCGCAGCTGCATACTACGTCTCGCAGCCACGGCGACCTCTGATGATGGACACCGCGCAGAACCCAAAGACCAAAACTCTGGCATTCCCGAAGAATATGCTGTTCTCGAAGCAGCTCAAGGTCACGAACGTGGAGCAAGTCAATCACGACACTAAGCGTATAACCTTTGCTCTCCCAGGAGGAAACGGGGAGGTCAGCGGTGTCACGCCTGGAGGTATGTATTGAATGTACTTCATACGAGAGATCCAAGCTGATCGAGTAACGAAGCTGCTATCCTTACCCAACACACGCCACCCGGCGCCTGGTTCCCTGTCTTCCGCCCCTACACACCCATCCACGATCTCGATCAGCCCGGCGTCCTCGAGCTTCTGGTAAAGAAGTACCCCAACGGCCGTGCAAGCGGACACATGCACTCCCTCAACCCAGGCGACGAGCTCACGGTCCGTGGCCCACTACCCGGCCAATGGGCAGTTCCAAAAGACGAACGGAATATCTTGTGCATTGCAGGCGGAGCAGGCATAACACCAATATACAGCTTGGCGAAGGGTATCCTCGCAAATCCCGCAGACAAGACGAAAGTTGAACTGCTATGGGGCGTCAACGGCACCAGAGATATCGTACTCAAGAAAGAGCTAGAAGAGCTAGAGCAACAACACCCTGACCGACTACGAGTGGTGTATGCTGTCTCTGGAGCAGAAGCACTGCCAGATGCGCCTAGTCTTGGAGACGAGGAAAAGTACCGAAAGGGCTACGTTGACAAGACGTTGCTGTCTGAGGCTATTGTGAGATGTCAGAAGAACGGGGCATGGGGGGATGATAAGGGGCAGAGAGTGTTTTTGTGCGGGCCGCCGAAGATGGAGGACGCGGTCGCGGGTAAAGATGGAATATTGGCAGAACTAGGCGTGCTGAAGAAGGAGGTGCATAGGTTCTGAGGAAGATGAGCAGTTTTCGATGGACAAAATATTGACGCAAGACTCGGAAAGACGACGATGATCTCGCTAGAAATCGCCCGAAACTGATTGGAGCCGCATTCCAGATCTAACCACCAGCAATCGCAGAAATAATCTCCGCCGCCCCGTCCGCCGCCTTCGCATCCTTACCAAGCTTCTTCTGCTTTACCAGCGAAGCCACCACCGTCAACACGATCTCATCAACCGCCGCCTCCGTCAGCCCAACATTCTCACACACCAACGTCTTCTCCGTCAACGTCGCAAGTGTTGGCCCGTTTTTGCCATCCGTCAACTTCAACCCCTTCCCGGCACCGCTCCAGAACCACTTCAACCCGGGATAAGCGAGGGGATGGAAGTACCAGCGGAAGTTCACTCCCATTCCATCAATCTTCATTCGGTTGGGTTGGCCGTTGTTCTCGAGCTCGATGACGTCGGAACCGGAGCGGAGGCGGATGGTGCCGAGTGGCATGCCGGTGGCTGCTCTGGTGAGGGTTACGAGGGATTTGCTGGAGAGAGAGCCTGGGGCTGTGGAGCGGGTGATGTGGAAGAGTGGGGCGTTGGATTGGGGGCTGCGGATATCAGTTTCGGAGATGAGGAGCCAGGGTATCGAGGGGATGGGTTGTTGTTGTTGTTGTTGGAAGGGCGGGGGGTGCGGTTGTTGTTGTTGTTGTTGTTGTAGTTGGAATGGCGGAGGGTGCGGCGGTTGTGAGAATGGTGGAGGGTAGTGTGCTGCTGGCGGTGGTATCGGTGATGTCGGTCTGGGGGAATTGGAGCTGCTGCTGTCTGTGCCTAGAAGAAGGTCGCGGGCGACGGCTCGGAGACTCATCGTTTCGGGTAGGTGTGGTTGTTGATTTGGCAAACTTGGTTGGAAAGACACGACCTGCGTTTGTGAATGGTATACCACGGACATGCCTCCGACATATATACGAGCTCCATGTCGTTGTGTCTAGTCTCGCATTTTGGTTTGAAAGCGGTAATCCGCAGACTACAAAATTAGTATAGAGATCGTCGAGCTGTGCCAGCTCCTCCTGCAGGCACCAACGCTTCATTATTGGTTCAAACAATCTGATCTTTGCCGAAGTAGGATGGATACGCCGCTGCTGCACCGCCATCGCCAAGGCAGGTCGATGATAAATGATAGCTGAATAATGTACATGTGATGGCTTATACAGACTCTGGTAACGTTTCTTACGTTTGGACGGAAGGAGGCGATCGTTTGGGAGGACAACCGCCTGCCTCCCACCATAAGTGCCTCCAGCTCTGGCTGGAGGGGTCCGAACGCCAGGCAGGCCGAACTGCTATGTCAGTACGTAGCGTGCGGCTGATGAATCAGGACATGTTCACCGGAACAGACTTCATCACGCTCGCTCGATCGTTTCTGTGCCTCAACCCATGACCCTTAAAAACTCTTAATACATACCGACTACTGGATCGAGATCTCCATCTCGCGTCCAGAACAAATGAAAGCAACATGCCTGATTCTCAAATCTGCCTCCAAGACAAGATATCTGCCTCCAAGACAAACTGGCAGCAACCGGAGCGAGGGGCAGCCTCCAGCTCTGGCGACATTGGACCTTATCTCCCGCGCCTCCACTCCTTATAACGAGCGACAAGACTGAGTACCTGTCTAGACGGCTCATCGACTCGCTAAACAAAGGAGTATACCCATGCTTCGCCGACTGCGGTATCCACGATCACATCGCCATGGACTTTGATCCAGTGCACCGCGGCCGAATGCAGTTCATTCCTTGAGCAATCTGAATATTTGCAGAGTGATTTCAAGAAGTGGCCAGACGAGAGATTAATTGTCGTTGATGTATCCTTCGACCTCGAGAGGGCCGAGCATTTCGAAGTATTCATGCCGCTTGAGGTCACTGGGCGGTCTCCAGACGTGACCGGAAATGTGATGTGTACGATGAAGTGGAGGATGGAAGATAACAAGTGGATATGGTGTTATTTGGGTTTGTTCTTGATCCCCATTTAGCTGTCATCCGAGCCAGACTTTGATCGAGTTAGATCGACCAGGCGGAGCGAGGCGCGTGTACGTGAGGCCTCTCAGGAGCAAGTGAGCAGGCAAGAAGACGACGTCGCAAAGTGCCAGGGCTATTAACGCTTCGATGCGTGCTGCTCCGGGCGTCGGATAGACGGGGCCACAGCTACATCTTAGCGAAAGGCTGTCGATCAGCATCCAGAGTGGGTGGTATAGACTGTTACTTGACCGCCAGTAATGTCAAACTGTAGAGGGAAGCAACGGGGACCGACTACGGCAACCAAGCTTACATACTTCCGTGGCTGGCATAGCCTATGCTGCGCTGATCTTTGTCATCCGGAGGCAGGTACAAGTATCTGTGAGACACCCTTCAGAAATAGAACACAATCAGCCTCGACCTCACATTCTCGACAGCCCTCCACTGCACAACCGCTGAGATGCATCCCGACCACCAAACAGCCAAGACTGAATTTGTCTCTAAAGGCGACCAAACCTACGCCTACCGACGCTTCGGAAAAGGAGATGGAGTACCCTTGATGTTCCTCATCCACTTCCGTGGTAATATGGACCTGTGGGACCCTCTGCTCATCAACTCAATCGCACAAAGCCGTCCTGTTATTCTGTTCGACAATGCAGGAGTCGGCAAGAGTAATGGCGCAGTCGCAACGACAATCGAGGGCATGGCGAAGCACGTCATTGACTTTCTCGATGTCATTGGAGAGACGGAGATTGATCTGCTGGGTTTTAGCATGGGCGGGTACATTACCCAGCTCGTGGCGCTCAATGCACCAGCCGGCCAGATCCGACGATTGATCATTACGGGTTCCGGATCAAGTGGCGGCGAGGGAGTGATGAACCATCCGATCGAACAGCAGAAACAGGTTGGTCAGCTCGCTGGACAGCCTGAGGTGGACTATGACAACTGCTTCTATCGCATTTTCTTTGCTCCATCCGCCACGTCACAAGCAGCGGGCTAGGCCTACTGGAAGCGCGTCAACGAACGTAACGAAGCCACAAGTGGTGAAGAGCGAAGCCAGGTGGTTTCGTACAATTACGCCGACGGCGGCGCTGGAGTGAAGGCGATGGGTGCTGCCAACCAGTCGTTTGCGGATCCATCGCAGTCGTCAGCAGGGTCGCTTCAGCGTTTGAAGGAGCTGAAGATGCCGGTATTCATCGCGCAAGGGCACGATGATTTCATGATCCCGACGACGAACAGTTTCCTGATGCAGCAGCGGCTGCCCAACGCGAGGCTCAAGATCTTCCCGGACTCTGGTCATGGCTCCCTTTACCAGTATCCGGTTGAGTTTGCTGGTGACGTTGCTCGCTTCCTCGAGATGGCGTGATGATGGCATGCACATCCTGGAGCATTATGAGTAATGATCATAACAGGGTAACCAGTCGTTCTAGAGGTCACGGCGGCTTCTGTCCAATCACTACGTATCTGTGAAGGTTAGCTAATGTTACTCGCAATCAAATCGTGGCACTTACATTGGGATATACGAGTGTATTCGTTTGTTCTGCCACTCGTTGCGGACTTCCATCAATAGAACCTCCATCTCCTCGATCGACCAGCCCAGAGCTCGAGTGAAAACTCGCTGGCTAAGTCCACTCACGCCATCGACCATGCCGACCATATTGAATAAGCCAGCTCGGCGCAGTCTTTTGTCCTTGGCCCAGATACCGATTGGCATCTTGTATGGTCGTATCTGGACGTTGATGAACCCCACTTCCTCCATTTGCTGCTTCATCAACTCCGGATAACACCGACCAGTCATTGGCCCAAGCATCTTGATGCCATGATTCCAGAGGTCCATCCATCGATTCACTGCGCTGTCCTCTGGGATCGTTCCATCGTCTGCAGTGAACCTGAGATCGAATTCTTGGTTCTCTACCCAGCCGCCGGGCTTCATGCTTAAAAACGCTTGCTGGTAGAAGAACGGCCAAGAGCGGATAGAGAAACCGTTCATCAAGCGGGTGTGGACAAGATCAAACTTGGCGGTGAAGTCCCAATCCTCATCGAGATCCATGATCTGGAACTCCAGGTTCGGAGGAACAGCTGTAGGCTGAATGGGCGAGATATCGACGCCAATCACAGAAGCAGCTGGGTAGTCGTCGGCCGTGTCCATTGCCCAGATTCCAGTGCCTGGTGATATCTATGAGTACAACTCGAGAGTCGTGGGTAAGCAATCAACCTACCGGTACCAGCGTCAAGTATAGCTGTGGGATGCTCGATGGGAGCTATGAACAGCTTGTCTTCCATCGTCATCCGTAGACTGTGGTAATGGATGTCCATACGCTCCTGCTCTCGATCGTCGTTAGGCATCACGTACTTTCCCCTTCTGAACGCATGATAGGAACGGCCATATTCTTCTTCCTACCACACACGAGTGGAACTGTCAGTAAACGTCTCGTGATCCTCGGAGTTCCGGACGGTTGTTCCACAGCGTACTCACGTAGTCAAATATGCTGGACTGCACGGAAGCCGTGGATAGTGCGCCCTCGCCGAACCCGGAGTCGCCGTCGCTGTAGTCGCTGTTACTGTCCCAAGCCTCGATGTGGCTGGACTCTTCGATACCTTCCATCCTGCAGAGTTCCCGGAAACGCTGACCAGGAGCCTATTGCAACGTCGGTAGACGATGAAGGAGGAAACCTTGGAGGTAACCGAGGAACGACGAGATGTTGTGGATGACGCTCCAACGCCCCTGGGCCAACGGCAGTTGCCGGAGAAGTACCTTCCGTATTAGGAAAGCCGAAAAGCTGGTGTTCGTCTGGAGTATTATCTCGGACGCTGCTCCCCGCATAGGCTCGATATCTCGAAGAGAGTTGAGTTGGTAGAAGGTGTTGCGACCGCAACTTTGGAAGTATCGTTGAAGTTGTTGTCACGCGGCATCGAAAGGTTGAAAACGACAGGGGTAAAACGTGGTGGAGTGCAGACGCTCCACCGGGGAGCTGCAGCCGCGCACAAGCGTTGTGCAGCCACAGGGACTAGAGTCTCGCGTGGTAGGTGTGAATAATCAAGAAGGTTGTTGTGACACGATTGAAGCCGTGGCAAATGTCTGAACTGTGTTGTTCGCGCGACACCTCATCGCATACACCACCACCTACGACCGAGTGCTCCTTCTGGCTTTCCTCCAAGAAGCGTGGCTGGCAAACTGCATGCGACATGAACGCGGACCAACACTGTCGTGCCACGCCAGAGACTAAGGCACGCGTGGCATGCACGATGCCGCCGGAGCGATGTCCCTGTCACTGCTACTGCAATGCGATCTGGCAATGAGCAGGACCTCTGATAGCTCGTCTAACAGACGGGCCAGACCTAGCAAATCCACCAGAATCTGATAACTGTGCCGTAAAGTAGCAAGCAAGTACTTCTGTTCCTTGAACAGTCCTCGAGCACATCTCAGCGGCAAGTCGTCACTGGCTACAAAGAGAGATCATAATCACAGAGAAGCAGTCCTGCTGCTCCAGCTCAATAACATCCTTCTGCTGACAAGCTGTCGGGTAAACGAAGCCATGGCGTCCTCACTGCAGTCAATCACACCGTCTACCATTGCGCTGGGATTCCTGTGCCTCTTCTTGGCCTACCTCGTAGGAGCGAGCATTTCCAACTACCGCCAGCTACAGCAGTTCGGCGGTCCTCTCTGGGCTGGCATCTCTCGGTCATGGCTGTTCTGGCAGGAGATAATGCCCGAACTCACAAAGCTCAACATACGGCCCTAAAGCAATATGGTGAGTATCGCACCTACTAGGACGACCGACATTAACTTGTGACTCAAGGCTCACCGGCGCGGATTGGCCCCAATCTCTTGGTTACCGACGATGCGGATCTCGTTCGTCACATGAATGCGCCAGGCTCGAAATGGACACGGTCCGGCTGGTATGCTGGCATGCGCATGGACCCACGGACAGACTCTGTGTTCTCCACGAGAGACGAGAAAGTTCATGCTGATCTCAAGGCGAGAGAAGCTGGTGGTGTAAGTTGAGGTACCTGAAGTCTCGGTGGTACGACTAATCAATGAAGTATAATGGCCGTGATATTGATACGCTGGAGTCTGATGTTGATGCGAGAATAATGGACCTTGTTGATCTCATCAACGTCAAATACCACAAAACTCCCATGGACCTCGCTGAGATCACTCGCTTCTTCACCCTAGATGTGCTATCTACCATTGCCTTTGGAGGACCATTCGGCTTCATGGCCGAGAACAAGGACCTATGGGATTACAACAAGGAGAGCTCAAACTTCCTCCTGATCCTGAACTTGGTCCTCAACCACAAGTTCTTCCGCTGGATCTTCTTCCAGCCCTGGTTCCAAGCCGCCGCTGGGCCTAAAGACACCGATAAGAAAGGCATGGGACCAATGCTAGGCGTGGCAAGAAAGGCTGTCGCTGAACGCTACGGGCCAGATCGCAAGGTGAAGAAGGACATGCTGGGCCACTTTGTCGAAAAAGGGTTGAGCCAGGTGCAGTGTGAAGTCGAAGCAGAACTCCAGATCGTCGCCGGATCCGACTCGACGACTACCGTGCTCAGATCAACCTTGTTCCTGTTGATGGCCAACCCAGTCGCCTACAATAAGCTTCGCGACGAGATTGACAGCAATGTCGGGGTCATCTCCTTCCCAGTGGTCAAGTACAACGAGGCACAGAAGCTTCCATACCTTTCAGCGGTGATATGGGAAGGGTTGCGAATGTATTCCCCGCTCTTCGGACTGAAGGGCAAGTGCTCGCCCCCGGGCGGCGAAACGGTCAAGGGTGTGTACTATCCCGAAGGCCTCGAAATGTCCATTTGCAATGAGGCCCTGTGCCGCAACCCAGATGTTTTTGGCGAAGACGCCGAAATCTTCCGGCCCGAGCGCTGGATCGAGGCCGATGACGATACGCGGAAGAAGTATACCAGAGTGGTTGACGCAATATTCGGTTCCGGCAGATTTCTGTGCCTTGGGAGACACATCGCGATGATGGAGGTTCACAAGACGTTCGTAGAAGTAAGTTCCGCTGCTGTTCTCACCGAGCTTCCTTGTAGTAACAGTCACAGCTCTTTCGAAGATTTGACTGGACCATTGTCGACCGCATGAAGGGCATCGACTCACTCGCTCATGGCGTGCACTGCCAGTCAAATATGATTGTTGTTGCGTATCCGAGGCAGTGA
The DNA here is from genome assembly GCA_033117895.1 of Extremus antarcticus. Lineage (NCBI taxonomy): Eukaryota > Fungi > Ascomycota > Dothideomycetes > Mycosphaerellales > Extremaceae > Extremus > Extremus antarcticus. Next base: position 10,508 of record JAWDJX010000069.1, on the reverse strand, counting down.
TCTTCACGAGAGTGTGATGGATTGTGGGAGTGCAGAGCGCCAGGCGGATGATAGCACGCAGTTCAAACTAATAAGGCTAGCCCAGCTTTACAGCAGCGTCGCCTTTAATCTCGACTTCGATACAAACCAGAAAGAAACTCGCTACAATCGAGATCGGGCCGCAAGCGATGCTGGCGTAGTAGACCACAGGATAGGGATCGATGAGTGCGTCTCTCCTAATGCCGGCTGTGCCCAGGGCTGTTGACTACGAGCCTGGACATCGCACGACGCCATGCCTCAGCAAAGCATAAACCCGAACCGCAACAACCTCCGCGTTGCTGCTGGGAAGAATGCCTGCTTCAGACCTTTTTCGCTGAAACCAAGGACGTCAACTACTTCGTCATCGAGGATTGCGAGCGAGAAACGTCCGCGGGTGACACAACGGCGGCCGGGACTTCCGCTTTGCTAGAACAAGTCGAGCGCCAGTTGGAAGAGCGGAGCGGAAACTATGGTGTCCAGCAGACTATTCTTGGCGAATGTTAAAACTGGGTCCAGGTATCGCTATGGCTAGAGGTAACAAAATGGACCAGTTATCTTAAAGGCCACGATATTGTAGCTGCAGCTTCGCTGATCAAACCTCTGGCGAAGTCATCAACGACCCAATGCTACTAGCCTCAGTAGGAAGCGCGTACGACTTGAAGCTTTCGACCTTGGTCGCCGTACATGCCATCTGGGTCCAGGCGGCTTCATATCTCGACTCGCGAGCGCTTTACCGCACAACGTCTCCTAAAGCGAGTCGTGGTAGGTCTGTCGTGCTATTACTCAAAGCCCAACGTCAAGATCTCTATCAGAGACTGCAGCAATCCCAAAGCGTCGCATCACATCTCCACAATTTATCGGCTGAGATTTCGATTACAGTCGACTTCTTATCCCAGGCGTTGTGTGCATCCCCCACGGATATCCAGGCTGTCGCTGGCCGCTTCGGCGACGACGAATCGCGAGCCGTTCTGCCATTCATTCAAGAATGGTTCTTGGGCGAAGACCATCGTTATTCCATATGGCATGCCGGTCAAGTACTCCGAGCTCCCCAGAAGGTGGAGGCAGATGGTCTGTACAGGTTTTACAGCGTGTTGGTGTACCACGCCTTTATGACTCTATCGATCTCGTCAGTTATGGCGAAGCTGCTGAACCGCATCATCGACCTCGGATCTACTCGAATGATCATTCTCAATGGCCCAAGGACCTCTGAGCTCGACGATTATCTGTTAACAGGACTTGCCACTCCTGCGTTACAATTCAAGAATCATAGTGAGCCAATATCAAAACCATATGTGATCCCAACGATAATGAGGAATATCTTCGAGGACAATCACACTTAGATGTCACCTTGGAACTTGTTGGAATGGAGCGGAGCCTCGGCTTGGAGGTTCCAAGCTAATTGGAGCGGGGATGGAGATTGGTCTAACACGCTCCAATTGTAGCTTAGAGCTCTATTGGAACCTCTAATAGAGCTTGGAGAAATCCGTAGAGACGCCTAATCGCACTAAATATCGATAGGATCTTCGCGTAGAATTTTCGCTTGTAGGCGACAATATTGCGACCGTCTACCCCCCTCGAACGTTAACGACTATAAAGATACCTATTATGCCGTACGCCGCTAGTAGTACTCGTACGCTAATATATCTAAAGAAACTAGGAGACGATTACTAGGGCGATTATAGTAATAGATCTATATACGGTCTATCTAACGGCGAATAAGACAAGGACAAATAAGATAAGGACGAATAAGACAAGGACGAATAAGACAAGGACGAATAAGACGAGGACGAATAAGACGAGGACGAATAAGACGAGGACGAATAAGCTAACGACAAAGAAGACGCCGATAACGAAGACGGTAACTAATAGGGTAAAATTCCGACTAAGAGGGGACGGTAGTCTAAGAATACGAGAGTTAGATTTAAGAGTATCTTAGATATTAAATAAGACGTAACTAAGAAAACGAGTTATCGTAAGGTAGTAAGTATAGAGATAATACGATTAATATCCTATAAATAAGTAGCTATAACTAAACTTATATAACCTATTAGGAGTCCTTTTCTATAACCTAGGAGTAAATAACGGCTACGTAGTACCTTAACTTACTTATCCTCTCTCCTTTATTAGAATACTACTAGGTCGCCGCTAGATCTACTCGCTAGGAGCCCTCTCGTAGATAGGAGCGGCCCTCCTTAAGGGATACCTAACCTACCCTCTTTACTACCTTCGTAACTAACTCTAGGAATAGGTCGTTCTAGCGATAACCGTCTCTAAAGTAGTATATTAAGGTCGAGACGAGGTACGATACTACCCTTTAACCTCGACTCTTAGGATACTACTTTTAGTAGCTATTCTACCTTAGAGATAGATAACGTCGTTAAGGTAGTAGGCCTATACCTATACTAGGAATCCTATAAGACTTAGTTTATAATATAGTATAAGGGTAGTAAGTAGTATAAATAGTCTATTTAGAGTAGTAAATAGGTAAAGAAGTTTATATAGAGTTATAAGAAGTAGATACTAGCCTAGGGAATATTCGAGGAGGGCGCTAACCTATCTAGTAAGCCTAGGCTTATCTATAAGGTCTATAAAAGTATTGTAGGGTATCTAGGCCTTAGTAGTAGGTTAGGTAATCTTAGTAAGTACCTTAGGTCGATAGAGTATAAGAAAGCGGCGAAGAAGTAGGCGTTAATACGAGAGGTAGAGAAAGTATTATAGGTACGTTTATTTTAAAATATACTAGCGGACGATTATATTAGACGATTATATATAGCCGTTAATATTACGATACCTAATATTAGAGAGGCGAACTAAACGATTATATAGACGATTATACCTAATAATTATAAGTAATAATAAAACTAGGAGCATTAAGGTAGATATATAGGTAAGAAAAACGAGAAGCTATTAGCGGATAACTTTTAGGATTACTAGACCGATATAATTATCGCCTATTCGCTACTACTTATATTCTTCGAGAACTACGAAGTACGACGAAGCTACTACTATTTTACGAACGACTCGGTATTCCGCTCTATAATCTTATAACGTAAAAGTATAATAGCGTATATAATAGAGGTAAAGGATAAGATTCGATAGCTTCTTAAGGGGGCTAACTAAGTTACTATTACGATAGATAGGTAGAGCGCTAGAGGTATTAAATACTCCTTTCTAGTAACGAAGACGTACTAGATTAATCGGGATTAGGTTTACTATAAAGAGCTTATCGACTTCCCTATACTTACTAGGAGGTATACTAGTAAGGTATACGCCGAGTATATATAAGCTAACCTCTAGGATATAGGAATATAGGAAAAGCTATCGGTAGTTACAACTAATAACGTAGGTAGTAATAGGATAATAACGAGATCTATCCGTAAAGCCCTTCTTAAATTAGATACGAATATAGTAATCGACGTCGAGATACTAATCGACCCTATACTAGAAATCTCTATAACTAGGCTTAACGGCGACGAGAAGAGAGTCGACGATAGTTTTAATTATAATACTATTAGCTATTTCCCTTATATATTATACGTCTTCTAATTATCGGTTAAAGATATATTCGGTATACTTAGGATTAAAGCGCGGAACGAAGACCCTATAAAGGTATTCGATACGACGCGGTCTAAGGCGTTACTTATAAAGGCGAGGGTAGTAGAGAGTAGTTTAGGTATACTATTACTACTAGCTAAGGTAAGCTAAGGCTTTTATATATAGTTATAAAGCTATTATCGACGATTATATAACGATTATATTAACGATTATATAACCTTAGTTCTCTATATCTACTAACTTTATACCTATCTAGATCTAGAAACTAACTATTAACGTTAACGTAAGCGACTCCTAGTCTACTATATTCTAGAAGTTATTCGATTAGTATATTACTAAGAGGGTTATTAGTAGGGATAAGAAGAAAGTACTCGATAAGTAACTTTATCTTATATAAGACGTTAAGACTAGGTAGGACTCGACTATAAGAATACTTATCTACTATTATAAGGTACGACTAGTTCTTAAGCGATATATCTAAGTAGAAGGCCTAACTTATCTATTACTTATAGAGGTAGAGTAGGCTTAGCTAGACTACCTTATTAATCTCTTACGACTATTCGCTCTTTATATATCCCTAATTAGATAGAGTTAAGGACTAACCCTATACTACGTTCTTAGCTTCTATAGTTAACTATTCGATATAATTAAGTAATTAAAGGATAAGTTAAAAAGGAATAGGAAAGTATAGAAGAAGAAAATACTCTAGGCCTTAAAGGTAGCCGAGGATAAACTTAAGAAGTACTATAGTACTACTATTAAATACTACGGCGACCTCTACGGAATAGCGGTATTACTTAACTTAGTAGGTAAGAACCTACTATAGACGAGCGAAGAGTATAGTAGTAGTAAAGTAGACTAAGATAGGTACTAGAGAAAGCTAGAATATCTCTACTATAAGAAGTACTACTAGCGACCTATAGTAGCTAGTACGGCGGGGTAACGGAATAGAGCTTAGCTCTATAAACTAAGTATTATAAGGCTATTTCCTAGCGAACGATAGCCTACGCGAGTAGGTAATACGTAAGTCGAAGATAATAAGTTTTAACGGTATAAGAACTCTAGTATATAGCCTATATAATCGTATTATAATCGTTATTACTAATATATATATTAGAGCTAGAGGTACTCGGGGATACCTATAATAATAGTATACTCGAAATATAGAAGTCGCTTAAAAAGGAGTACCTAATAATCGTATAGATAGTAAGGAATATCCTTTATATCCCTATAGTAAGTATCGGCGTCGAGCGTATATTTAGTATAGCCTACTATATACTTCGCTATAATCGAGCCTACGTACTAGATATATTTACTACTTTAATAGTAACTAGATAGTAACTATACTATTACGTCCGTCTAGAATAGGAAATTATTACTAGTAGTATAAGAAGAGAAGAGGAAGAAGTAGAAGCGTTATATAAAGAAACGATAGAGGAAGTCTATACTATACTAGCGACGTAAGGGATTAGTAACGTAGAGGAAGACGAGTAAGGGAATAGACCGTTAGAGTTCTTAGAGATAAGAGGAGGACGGTAGTCGTCCTAGTAGGAGAAATTAGAGTCTTACGAACTATATCTATTAGTTATAATCGCTAGATAATTATACCTCGCGTTAATTACCTATAAGTATAGCCGTAGTATTTATACTACGTACTTCGTATTCGTTTAAGAAGTAGTTAATCTAGTAATCTTCCCTATCTAAGAGCTATATATTTAGCCTTATAGGTATACTTAGTAATTAGTATATTAGCTACTAGTATCTCCGTATAAGATAGTATCGAATCCTTATAAGACTCCTACTAGATAAATATAAGTTAGTATATAGGCCTTAATCTATAATATCGAGATTATAATCGTTAGATAATTACGTCTCGTATTAATTAATTAGAAGTACTCCTACTACGTTAGTTATATACGACGATAATAAAGATAATCTAGCGAGTATTAATAACGGTAACGAGTAGGTCTACTAAGTACTACGGACGAGGAAGGCTTTAACCTAGAGAAAGTAGAGAAGAAGTCTAAGAAGTAGAGGTACTTATACTACTAAATAGTTACTTTATAGTACGCTTAACTACGACGATTAGCTACTATATAAACGTTATAATCGTTCGACGATTACGTCTCGCGTCGGTTATAGTAAAGCGCTCCTATATTAATCCGCTATAAGGGAAGAAGAATAAGCTAGTAGCTCTAAGCTTAGAGAGGAAAAAGATAGATAAGCGTTCTAAGGCCTAGTAGAGGATATAAATAGAAAGGAGGAAAGGAATACTACGGAGTAGAGGTATTTATACTACTTAGACGGTACTTATAACGCTCTTAACTAAGATAATTAGCTATAATCGTTAAATAATTATAAGACTAGTACTTACTATCTTATTAAATACTAATAACCTTATTAGTATTAGAGATTAGGTCGGCTATCTTACCGTAGTTAGCTATAATAAAAGGAGAGTTATAGCTAACTCCTTACTATAGTTAGTTATAATAAAATAGAACTTGTCGCTAGTAGACTCCTCCCCGTTAATAACGATTAGCTATAATCGTTAAATAATTATAAGACTAGTACCTACTATCTTATTAAATATTAATAATCTTATTAGTATTAGAGATTAGGCTAATTATCTCGCTATAGTCCTCCGAAGTAGCCTTCTCGAAGTTTAAAGCTATCTCTATAGCTATATCGGTACTAATAGGGTTCGCCGAGACTCGCTAGTAGACTCCTTCCTATTAACGATAATTAGCTATAATCGTTAAACGATTATAAGACTAGTACCCGCTATCTTATAATCGTTCGAGAACGTATAACCTATAGAAATACTATATAAGGTTATAAGTTACTTAAGCGGTCTCTATAGTAACGAAATCTCTAATAGTACTTATAAGAATTATATCTACCTACTAGGCGACCGCCGAACTAGAGGAATATATTAAGTAGAAGGTATTAAGTATAATATCGTAAAAGTACTTTACTAATATATCTTAAAGATAGTCGTAGAGGCTAGTAATAATCTCCTTCCTCGCTACCTCGTCGAATACGTATTACGTTACGTAGAAGTAGGTAGCCTTAAGTTATACTATCCTCGTATATATATAAAGTAATATACTTAGTAAGGAAAGTAGTAAAGAGGGTTCTCGTCGCTAGTAGACTCCTCCCTATTAACGACGATTAGCTATAATCGTCGAACGATTATAATATAAGCTTCTAAGACTAAAATTATCTATCGCGTTAGTTAGCTATTACTACTACTACCCTACTTAGTTATAAGTACTATACTAAAAGGTAATAGCTACGTTACTATACTATACTACCTTAAGGGCTCTATAGCCGCCGCTACTAACGATATCTAGAGGATTATAATATAAGAGGTATATATACTACTACGCTAATTCGCTATAGGACTTAAGTATTATCGTCGAATAGTTATGTCTCGCGTTAATTACGTAGAAGCGCTACTACCCCTCTAAACGAAGAGAGGAAGAAGATAGGTAAGGCCCTAAGGGTATAGAGGCTTAGTAGAGAATTACGGATAAAGAGGAAGAAAGTAAGGCTAGGAAGAGGAGGTATTTATACTACTAAGAACGTACTTTTAACGCTCCTACCTATAACAATTAGTTACAATTAGAATATTATAATCGTTATACGATTACAGCCCCCGTCGATTATATATAATCGTTTCTACGTCTAATATATAGAAGTACGGCTAGGTAGTATATCTATATATCGTATCTTATATTATAGACGATAGCGCTACTAACGTTATCTATATAATTAACGAGCGAGATAAATAGACTACGTACGAGTACTACTAATATACCTCCTAGTATACGACTCGCCTCCGTCGTTACTATCTATACTACTATAGAAAGCTATAGTATAATCGTTTAACGATTATAGCTATTACCTCTATTATCTCTCTAAAATCGCTCGTACTAACTCTATATCCTTCGTTAGAAGCGTTACCCTTTTAGCGTAGAGTATAGCGCGTAACGATAACTTAAAGTTATATACTAAATATACCTCTATCGCTTCCTAAAGGGCTTTAAGAGCGCTACTAGCGATCCGTAGCTCTACGCGCGTTGTAATACCTATAACCTCCTATACTAGCTACTAGAAAGGTAGCTTCTAAATATAGAGGGTCGTTATCTTCTATATCTTCCTTATCTCTCTAATCGCGACTATCTTTACCTTCTACTTCTACTACTTAACTAGCCTCGTAACTATCTTCTTTATAACTAGCTTTTTTCGTTTAGTCTTTAGCTACTTTTAAAGAGTTACTAAAGTCTTACGTAGCGCTTTAGTAAAGATCTTCGGTAGCGTAGTCGTTTTATAGACGCGAGGCTTCGCTATCTTTACTTTCGTAAGAGCTTTACTAATAGTTTTATAAGTACTACTTACTACTTTACTAGTCGCGGGTAGTAGTATCGGCTAGTTCTAAGTATAGACGGAGGCTTTAGAGTTATTAGTAAAATCCTCTAAATTAACTTCTTTAACGACTTAAGGTATTTTAGTAGGTAATTAAAGAGTAAAGTAGGTAAAAGGAAGAAGAAAGAAGAGAAGTAGAAGAAAGCTTATATAATAACGTAGATAGTATAAACTACTATCTTATTAAGTTATCTAGCCCCTAATACCGACGATTATACGATAATTACTAACTATAGTATACCTATTCTATAGATAGTATATATACGTAAATTTTATATAGTACGCTAGTATATAATATTATCCTAGTATATACCTTATTTAACGAAGTTTTAAATACTCTAAAACTTAAAACTTAACTATAACCTTATATTTAGCCTTATATACTACCTACCTACTAACTAGTCTTAATATTATTAACGTTACTACTACCGCCTCTATATACTATAGGTTATACGAAGCGTCTAGCTACGTCTACTTCTAATTATAAGGCTAAGAAGAGGAAGTAAGATAGCGAATATTCTAAGAATATAAACTCGAAGAAGGAAATAGCGCGACGCGTAGTACTATTACTAGCGTAGCTTAAGCGAGATAAGCTTTATCGAGATCGTAATTCGAAGTTCTACTATACTAGGCTTAAGTTCGAGGCTACCGATAAGTTTAAAGTACTTTTAGAGGCTACTTAGTAAACGGCTTTAGCGGACTTAAGGACTTAGGTTACTATAGAATAGTACGTTAGGTATAATTATCTATATAATCGTCGGCTAATTCTAAAATAGCTAGCGCTAATACTCCTAGATTTAGACTACTATCTACTACGGTACCTTCGATATCTCCTTACGGTTAACTACGAACCTAACTAGTACTACTACTAATAGATCCGATATAGTAATACGCGATATATCTTTAAAGGGCTAGGAGTTTACTATAATAGTAAACGAGGATAATAAGGATAAGGAAGATAAAGATTAGGATTACTTAGATAACGATATTTAAGATATAAACTATAATAAAGAGTTAAAAGCTAGTATCTAAAGGTATAAGAGAGTAGTAATAGGTTAGATCTTTAGTATAGGAGTCGACTACTAGTATAAGGCTATTATAAGTATAGATAATAAGATTAGTATACTAAAGGTAAAAGGAGGTTTCTAGTCTATTAACGCTATAGTTAGTCGTTAAGAGGAGATAGATCGTCTAATCTTAAAGGAACTTATTAAGGTAAGTTATATATTATATAATCGTCTACGTAATTATCTACTAATACTTATAATAGCGCTACGTTAAGGAGGGTAGACGACTACGGCCGTATAAGTACTTCTCTATTAGCGAAATAGCTACTATCCGTAATCGCCTTACGTAGAACCCTAAATCTAAGCTTCCGCTAGTCTTACTACTATAGCCTTCTCTACGAAAGTACGACTTTACTACTAATAGCTTTACTCCTTATACGGATTAATCTAAGGATAATATATAGTACCTCTACTAGATATATTTAGCGAGAAAGGATAGCTAGGAGGGGGTAGTCTAGTCGGCGTTAGAGTAGAAAGGGCTAGAGTAGTTTACGCTAAAGGATTTCTTCCTAATATAGCTAAGTAGTAATAAGATAAAGCTCTAGTTTAGAAACGAGGAAGATCTAACCTTTTAGGATTATAAGAGGGGAATAGATATAGATATATTTTAGATATATAGGCGATATATTACGCTAACGATTATAAGGACGATTATAGTAACGCTAGCTATAAGTAAGAGATAAAAGAGTATTATAAGTAGGCGTTTCTTAATTTCCTTAACGATAGAACGAATAGTTATACGATACGATTACTTAAGGCGATTACTTAAGTAATAGCTTAAGACTACGTAAATAAGTAGTACGATACTAATAATATATATATACTTCTACTAGTATTCTATATACTTCCTATACTAAATATTTACTTATATTATATTACCCTACGAGGGAGTCCTTATACCTATCTAAAGTAACGATAGTAATATAAACCTCTAGTTTTAGTATATATAATATAATTACCTATCTACTAAGGACTAATAGAAGGCCTCCTATATCGATATACTAGCTCTAGTATAAATAGGTTACCTATTTACCTAACTAGATATCTAGTAATAACGAATAGTAATAGTTATCTATTACGAGATCTATTATAATAATTACTTATATAGCTTATCTACGGTAAGAGGTTAAGTATATCTATAAATATACTCCTCTACGCTTTAATAGTCTATTTCTTTAACGATTCTAGTATCGACGACGAGTAGTAATACTTATCTAGTCTAATAACTATAGAAATAACTACCTACCTAGCTTAGAGATAATATAACTAGACTTTACTTCTTAAGCTATAATATAGCTAGTTTCCTTAAATATTCTCGATTTAGAGATTAATAGTAGTAGTACTATAGCTCGTAGGTACTACGAGGCTAAGACGATTATATTATACTATATAAACGATTATAGAGCCTAGTTACTACCTAAATATCTAGTTACTACTTAA